>PVHY01005852.1:53776-79477 GCA_004024945.1 Uropsilus gracilis | reverse complement strand
TAAAAAAAAAAAAAAAAGTGAGACCTAGTCTAAAAAAAAAGCAATAAATAGTATAGTCAGTTCCAATCTTGGTGGGCAGACAGACTAGAAAGGAAAATTAACTACGAAGGAAAATGTCAGGGACATATGTGCTATGAAGATAATCAGGTGTTTGTGTTGAGAGGGACAATTATTTTAGAATCTCTTCCTTGGGGAAGTCTTCTCTGAGATTACACAGGTCAGGATTTGAAAGCCAGATCTGAGACAGTGCTCCAGTCAGTAGCAAACAACAGCAAGATAACAGAAAAATGCATGTTAACCCATGTTAACTCTTGTAGGTCTTTGATCCATTTTGAATTTTATCTATGTTGTAAGAGTCCTATATTTTATTCTCTTGTTGTGGTTATCTAATTGTCTCAGCACAATTTGTCTGAGAGTAAACGATTCTTTCCCCACTGATGTTGGTAGGTCGTGTGTCTTCTGGGATCATGATTCAAAAAATAAAAAAATAACCAAATAGTGGCTCTAGAAATAGAAAACAGTTGAAAAAAAGAATTGGAAGTCAAAATATTCAGAACAAAAGCTACTGATCCATTAATTTAAGAATCCTAAATAGAATTTAAAAAAATTCTATAGCACAGATCAAACAAGAGTAACCCTAAGGTAACTTAAGGAATGAGATGAATTCATACAGTGTTCATTATATTGTCTAAAATTTGCATGAAAAAGTGTTTCAAGAGTAAGGGTGAAATAAAGTAATTCTTCCCTGAAAGAAATGTGTTACTCCCCAGGAAACAGGTTCTGTTTAAGTTACTGGTCTTTCATGGTCTCTGGACCCTGTAATGTCTTTTAAAAGGTCAGAGAACACAGCCTGACTGGTACCATTCCAGGATGGAGATATAGTATTAAAAGAATCTACATTTCTCTGATCTGTTCATGGTTATAACATGGCTACTACTATACTATTTTAAATTTAAATAAACTACCAGAGATCAGGGACAATAATCACAGCAGCATTTCATTTATATGAAATGGTTAGGCTCTAGTAAAGTGGGAATCCAGGCCTTGAAAAGTCTGACTACACTTAGAAATCAAATACTGTGTTGGGACATTTTTAGGGGCAACTGACAAATCCAGAAAATTCAAGATTATTCAAACCTTGTTAACTCCTGGAAGAATTGGAAAGAATGGCAAAAGCAAACTCGTATCATTTGAAATTAAAATGTGAATATATCAATGAGGCAATAAATGATAGCAGAACTCCTTTATTACAGAAGTAACTTGATACAATTATAGTACAGTTATAAAGTCATTGTCAATTCACTGAATATATTCAAGATATCAGTAAAAATATTATATATCTTTTCTCACTACCTTAATATAATTAAAGTATTTGGTTCTTAGAGGTGAAACTGTCATATTCATTTTTGTACTTGCTATTCAGTATATAAGTAAATCCATGGATTATGGTAGTGGGGCTTCAGAACCTTTTGAATTCTAAATATCAAAATCATGTTTTCTTTTTCAAATGCTGCAATTTAAGTCCTAGAAAGAATAGTCAACCAATTTAAGACAAGATATTATAACTTTTATACAACTTTAATTTGAAAATATAAAATAACTCAAAGTTCATACATGCCTTAGCATTTAGATATTCATAGATTCATATAAAGGCAGATAAAAACATCAGTGCAAGTTCTACAGAGGGTTTCTCAGTAAAGATAATAGGTTCTTGGAGTAAACCATTATTTTCAAATCCCAAAACATTGGCAAGAAAAGAATTCTTATGATGCAGGACTTACACAGAGCATAATTTTTATTTACTTGATAAAGGCAAGTATAAAAACATAGTGACTATACATAAAAACTAGTGTCATGGCCAGTTTATATTTTTGTTTTTCAGATTTATCTTAAAGTAAGCTTTAAAAAATGTTTAAAAAAAATCAACTGATTTAAAATCTGTTGATAGTTGTAGTGCAAAGATGCTCCTTTGTCTCCCCTCCCCCCTCTTTTTTGGTAAGGGCTGAAATTATCATTTCACAAATATTATTAAAATACATGTAAAGTGTGCACATATATATTTCTTTAATGACTGAAGAAGGCACAAAATGAGTTAAATGAGGGGAAAACATTACCACCTGTTTTGAACTCTGGTTAACTGTACAGTATTAGTCATATATACTTTTAAATAAAAATCCAGATTTCTTATAATCGATAAGTGATATATTTTCTAGCTCTACTATTTGTACTAAAAGACTGCTGTAACAGACTGTATATAAGCGGTGTACAACTGAATCCAACTAACAATAACCTTTTACCAAGACAGTATGCTTTTTACATTTTTAATTTTTTAAACAATGGCTACATGACAACTCATGGAATGGAATCAGCTCTCAAAGTCTTAAGTGAAAATATCTAGTACTTTTACATTTACAAAACTACTAATATGCTTTAAGGAAAATGTTAACTGTATGTGGAAAAAGCAAACAGTGGTGCTTTGATCCGCATTTTAATTAACTTATTAAATAAACAAAACATTTTAACAACAACAAAAAGACATTCATATATCATACTCAAGGGGTTTCCTACAAATGGACCATTAGTGTTAGGCACCAAAAATTTCAAGTTTTTTTTAACCTGTCCCATAGATACCTTTTCAACTCTTCTGTTTCTTCTCTGCAGGCATCACCATTTACATCAAACATTTGCAGAGTTCATAAAAATTCTGTTCTGGGCAACTGACTTGGAGATTGTCTTTTCTCTCTTGGTGCTCTTCATTGCATATTTTGTCAGTCATCACACAGCAACTAATAACTACAATCTCCATTTCCATTTACAATATGTCTGACTTTCTACTTTAACCATAAGAATTACTTATGTACACACATTTATCCAAACTAAACACAAAATTCCATGTAACGTTGAATGACTAGTAAAAAATGAACCTTAACGGTAGAATAACTTCAATCATGTCCCTTATGATTCTGAATCACATTATATTAAGGAAAGCAGTTCATTTAAATGTACAATGTTCACAAATGTAAGCAAGATAGCTTATAACACAAACTTCGCCATGAAAGTCTATATTAAAATTCAATCTGGCCCCTACAGTTCTTGTCCTGTGACTCTTGTGAAGGTTGGCCCCACACAAGCTCTTCTTTCAAACAGGAATGGGAACATGGCTAAACACTTTTCACTTGTTTAATGGAGGAGTGGAGTACATATATGAAAGTGAAATTACCAAACCTTGACTCACACTCCTGGGAATAATATAGGGTTATAATGGAATGATGGAACTTAGTGTACAATTATGCTGGAGAATCTCATTCAGTTATTGGGCAACAAAAACAGATCAAATGGCTATTTAAAACTTCATATACCAGCAACAGAGAAAATAATCTTCCTAAGGGAAAAACATTAGAAAATGTACACAATTTCTTATCTTTAATAAGTTCAAAAGTGAGTGAATATTAAACATTAATTATTTAAAAAGTCAGGGAAAAAAATCAGAATGAAGTGCCAGGAAAGCATATGAAGTTAAGGCACCATTATTTACAACTTCTGTGATTGGCACTTATTCTGAAAAAGGCTTTAAAAACATGAACAATACAAAGCAATATGATTTTTCCCTACTTCTATAAACTACTTAGTAGTTCTTAACATAGTTACCTAGTATTTGTGCTTTGCTTTTCTGCCCTGTGAATAGCAGCTATATTTTAGGGGAATATCCTATAGCTTTCCTTTCCTTTGGTGTTTGCAAACAGACACAGTGGTGAAGGCTATGAAGACAGCACATTAGGAAAGCAGACACACTGTGTCTACTTTAAGAATGTAACTTAGCTGACTGAACTATCAGACCCAAACTAAAGCTGTATTCTGAATTACTTAAGAATTTGAATAAATCCTTCACCAACTCAATCTTTTTCAGGACTTGTTAAATATTAAGTTTAGAGTTTACAGCATTCCATATAGTAACTTTTAAACAGCAATGGCTTCAGCAAATTCATAAAAGTTAGTTATGTGACTGTTGGTCCAACAGGTGAACTGAAAGGCAGCAAGTATATTTTACAATTACTATAAAAAAACTATACAAAGTTCACAAGAGTGTATGTATACACATGTATATAATTATTCTTGATTCCAAAACTCAGAAATTCACTACCTTACAAATAGGTTGCTGCAGCCAGCTGATACCATTTAACTGTCTCTTTGCTCAAGTTGAAATCTTTCAAAGGCAGGGTTATTCCACCCAAGAAAAAATTTTCTCGCAGAGATTCTGCACTGAGTACACTTAGTTGAAGTTCTCTTTGTCTTAAGGTTTCTTTGCTATATCCACTGTACACAAGCTATAGCAAAGGCAAAAAGAAAGACGTTACAGATTATTTTTTGACTTGTTAGGATATTTTAACTAAAAGTATAAGATTTATTAGTCAAAGAAAGACTGATTAATAACATGATTATGATACATTTGATGAAATTTGTCTCATACTTTAGATACAATTTTATATATCAGGAGTCCAAGACTATTATTCATCTAAATATCTGTTATAAGAATGCACAAAGTAAGCTGGGCATGGTAGTGTGTGCCTGTAATCCCAGTTACCAGGGAGGCTGAGACTGGGGATCACTATTGGCTAAGACAAAAAAATATGGTTTTTCTGAGATGGAGGTATTGGGGAACTGAAAAGGAACTACAAAGGAGCATGCTTTAAAGATAATTTAATAGTTAGATAAAAGAGAACTGAAGTAAGGAAGCAGGAAATATGTAACTGTTTTACAAAAAAAAGTGAATAACACTTTCCCTTTTTTATTGTATTTTATAGGCAGTGAAATAAATTCTGATTATCCATAATTGAATGCAAACTCACCAATTATAAATGTAGTCTATAGCATTTGGAGTATTAAAAAGCTATACTCTCAAACATCACATGCGATGCTTAGCTTTTTTTTTTTCCTCAAGAAAGACTTATCATTATTTCTGAGAAATAGCTCCTTATGCCAGTCCTTTCACTCAGACTATAAAAACTAAAACAGTGATATTACACTTTCCTTAAAGTACAATACTAAAAACAAGTGTATACAACTTTTTGAGGATAATACCAATTGGTCTTCACCAAATATTATACGCTTACAAAGGATGGATGGATATTCTACAGTTTAAATAAGTTTATAGACTTAATGAAAATTCAGAGTTATCCAAATCTCCATCCAGATATTTTTGTGTGGATGTAATATGAACAAATAAGGTGGTGTTTATCCTAAAAAAACAGACTAAGGATTATTAGATTTTAACAGATTAGTAAATTTACAGGTTGACCACTGGCTCTAAATTTCTAGGTTCCATAATGTTCAGCTGATCTTTGCTAAATGCTTTCAGGTTGGGGCACTTTTTGGGTTTTTTTTTTTTTTTGAGACTAGGTCTTGCTATGTTGCCCTGGGTAGTCCTGATCCCGCGGAGTCAAGCAGGACTCAAGCAATCCCTAACCTCACCCTCCCAGGTAGCTGAGATTACAGGCGCGTGCCACCTCAGCTATTTTTTGAGATTAGGTCTCGCTATGTTGCCTGGGGTAGTCTCAAACCTGCAGACTCAAGCGATTCCTAGCCTTAGCCTCCCTCTCTAGGCTGGGATTAAAGACATGCGTCACCGCACCCGGCTTTAGTTTTGGGCACTTTAACTAAAGGTTTGCTGACAGACTTAAATATATTAGGAGCATAATCAAACAAAATCTTTTGAAGAGTCTTAAACAAACAAAAACAAATCAGCTATCTAAAGGGCTGCCACAAAAGAAGTATGAAAAAGCATAGTTCTGTTTGGTTCTAAGACATATAGCTACAACCCACAGGTGCAAACTACAGTGAGTAAAGATTTCAGGAAAAATTCAGAAAAAATTTTTATCTAAAAGTTCGAGGTCAAAGAAAGCTAGACTGTCTGAAGTGTTTCAGCACTGGTGGCTGATAGCCACCATTTTGAAACTGCTATAGTGGGTGAGCAAGCACAGAAAGGGGAGTTAAAACAATGGCCCCTGAGAACCTAAGGGTCTTCTCACAATTGAGGGTTTAATTCTACATCATTTTCTTAACTACAACAGATTTGCTTTATTAGCACAGTAAGTAATTTGGCAACCAAAAACTAAAAATTTCAAATTCAAAGTGCTTAATATTTAAACAAAATACCAAAACAAATCAGGAAATTGTTAGAAATGAGTCTAACTTACCATTTCATTGAATGTTGGATTCCTAGTTTTTCGTGAAATTTTGGTTTTACGTTTGGATGTTTTATGGGTATCTGGAAGCAGGTATGTTTTGACATATGGATTTGGGTCAGCCCCATCTTCAGTAACCTATAAAAAAAGCAGTCCTTTAACAGTAATACTTCCTACCAACAAATAGGTTTCCATTACAGTCATCATCATTTGTAATCACTCACCAGATCTTTGATGTGCATCACCATGATGAAAAGAGTTCCATTTCGGTAAGAAACAGATAATTTCACTGCTCCCCCTATCTGGCCTGGAGTAGGACTGAAGGAACCTGCAGCTGAAAACACAAGTATGTTTCTACTTAGTTCATCCTGCAGTGGTTCAAGCTGTAACGAAAGAATTCTGCTTTAATTCTACGACCATCGCAAGTGTGAAGGGAGAGTGGGGGAGGATGGTAAGTAAGGATCCTGTAGGCCACTGATAAATACTTCTTTAGTAGGTACATAGTATTAGAAAACCTATCCAGAAATATATTGACTTAGGAAGAATATCTTCCTTTCATTCTCACTGGACTACAGGCAATAACCAGTCAGTTTACCACAGTCATTGTGAAATTACAGACTGGCAGGTCATAAGAAGACAAGAATCATCAATAAAGAGAAAACAATAATCTCACCTGCAGACCTAGCTATTCCTTCAGCTTTCTCATCACGAAGTAAAGGATGGAAAAAAGTACAAACAAGATCGCACTGAGAAAAAATAAAAGATTCATTAACTTAAATATTTTGTAGCCCAAAAGATAGTGTATTAGTTTTCAGTTATGACAGTCACCTCTGCTACATCTGTTGAAGTATTCATCAAACTCTGTAAGTAGCTGTTTAACTCAATTTTTCTTTTGGCAGCCACGTCTTTTATATTTGTTCTTCCTAGGACCATCTTATTAGGAAAGCTACAAAAGTAAAGCAAAAAGAAGAAAAAGAAAAAAGAAAAAACTGGATTTAAATTGTGTTATCAGTAAGTATTCATAAAACTAAATACATAGAAATACACATTTTTACTCCTAACACAAAGTACAGTCTTAATCCATTTTTAAGAAAATTTTTATGATTCCTCTTCCAAGTACTGGTAATAAAGTAGTTCAACTGTCCATCCATTTTATTTTATTTTTTTTGAGACTAGGTCTTGCTATTTTTGCCTGTGAAACCGCAGATTCACACTGCCTGGGGTACCATAGACTCAAGCAATCCCCAGTCTCAGCTTCCCAGGTAGCTGGGATTACAGGTACGTGCCACGACGCCCAGCTATTTTTTGGGACTAGGTCTCACTACGTGCTCCCGGCGGGACTCAAACCACAATCCCTGGCCCTGGCCGTGGCTTCCTAGGCTGCCACCTACAGGTATGCGCCACCATGCCTGGCCTTCTTCACCATTTTATTAACCTTGGTATAAAAGGTACATGGAGGCCGGGCACAGTGGCTCGTGCTTGTAAGCTTCAGCCTATGAAGCAGCCGGGGCTAGGGATCGCGGTTCGAGTCCCGCCTGGGGTCCGTAGGGAGACCTAGTTCCAAAAAAAATAGCTGGGCGTGGTGGCGCGCGCCTGTCATCCCAGCTACCTGGGAAGCTGAGGCTGGGGATTGCTTGAGTCTGTGGTACCCGGGGCAATGAGAGCCTGCGGTTCCACGGGCAAAATTAGCGAGACCTAGTCTCAAAAAAAAAAAAGGTACATGGTTTTGGTAATTAGCTACACTTATATTCTAATAATGTACTAATAATTATGTCCTTTCAAGACTAATCATTTACAAACATTAACTGTACACCTGATCCCCCCCCAAAATCACTACCCAGCTAACCAAAGCTACTGCAGACACTAGTAAAATACACAAATGGTGGTATGTCAAAGTCTGAATGGATAATTTCAACTCTGCTTATTTTGACGGCAATGGAAAAATGACTTTGTACGTAGAAAAAAAGAATGACAGTCACTTTACTACTTCCTTACTTTCAGAATTTAACCTCAGAAGAATATGAACCACTTGATAAAAAAAAAAATCTGATCATTACTTACATTTTAAAATTGAGGGTTTCTAATTGGGGTATAAAACTAAGCACTAAGATTATGATAAAGTCTCAGTGTAAGTTAGCCTCCACTTCTAATTTTTTAGAAGAGTATATAGTATGGCCATTATATATTACTTTGGCAGTTATTTAAAATCTGACGTTTGAAATCCAAGATTCTATATTATTTTACTCTGTTTACTATGGTAGAAACACATTTTAAAGTCTCAATCATTTAATTCATTACTTATTCACCGAACACATTATTTCTTTTCTATGTCTGGTACTGTATTAGGCCCTTGTGATATAAAGGAAAATAATGCACATGTGGTCCATAGTATCTTCTTAAATGTAAATACAATTTTTGACTTAAATTTGCTAATAAAGAAATGGTTTCCTGGCAGCAGCTCACCTTCTCACAGACTATACAGGAACTTCTCTTTACCAACCTCCCTTTGCAAATCAGTAGACGCAGTTCTCCTCTCAAGACTGCCCTCTTGCGAATATACAGGTCTCTCTTTTAACAATTCTGTCCCCTTTCAAGGGCAGCTTGTTCTGCCCTCATGTGTGTGCAAGTATTCTTACTTCCCTTCCCTTTTTATAGTAAACCTACCCTTTTGAATATTTAAAAAAAAAAAGGAAATGGTTTCCTTAAGTAAGGATTATTTTATAAGGCTGGGAACATACCCTGGTAACTTCCAAAGTGGAAAAATAATACTGAGCTTATTGTGAAGTTCCTGAAACTCGTCAAATGTCCGGAAGACAAATGATGGTTCAAGCTGTCCTTCCCTCAAAATTCGGACTACATAAATCTGAAAAGAAATCACATCCCAAACACATTACATTTATAATAAAAGTTCATTTCCTGGCAGAAAGAAAATTTATGGCTTGACTATTAAAAGCAGTATATTTAATTTGGTAATATATATATTACTAACAGGAAATAGCAAATACAAACATATTGTATTTATAGCCAGTCTAACTATAGCCTAAGAGTGAAAATAAACATTGTAAGATACAAGAAACTAGAATTTGAAAGTGAAAATCATTTTGTTTCCAGTATTAAATTTATTTCCATAACCAATAAATTTAATGTATTTCCAATGAAAATATTAACAAATAATTTTAGGGCATAAATGGGAAAAAGGAAAAGTTCACGGTGGCAAGGGAATGAGGGAAAACTTGCATTACTTTATTTACATTATTATAAAGTCATAGTAGTTTAAGGAATAAAATATTGGTACATATAGTGATATCTAAAGGAGACCAAAAAAAGATTCAATAAAATACATAAATTTATTATAATTAAAGGTGGCATTACAAATCACTGACTGGGGGAAAGAATGGACTAATGGTGTTAGAAAAAAACATTCAATCTAACATACAATAACAGGTAAAAATTAAAACACTACTGTAGTCACTTTCAAAATTTATCAGTTTGTCAAAATTTAAAGACAGTGCTGGAAAATATCCAACAAAAATATTAGCAAATGGGTGCACAATAATAGCAAAAAGACAATAATGTTAAGCTATTTATTTAGGGAGAAAATACATGAATGAAGGTCCTGTTTTTGTTCAAAAACAAATTTTGTTCCTTTGTTTTCATTTTTTTTTTGAGACTAGGTCTCACTATTTTTGCCCGTGGAACTGCAGGATCACGCTGCCTGGGGTACCACGGACTCAAGCAATCCCCAGTCTCAGCTTCCCAGGTACTTGGGATTACGGGCAAACACCACCATCCCAGCTAATTTTTTTGGGGGGGGACTAGGTCTTGCTAGGTGCCCCCGGCGGGACTCCAACCGTGATCCCTGGCCCCAGCTGTGGCTTCCTAGGCTGCTACCTACAGATATGCACTACCTTGCCCGGCCAAATGTTTCTTTGTTTTCTTTATGTGTGTTATAATATTTTATCTCTGGAGTGAAATAAGAACTTGAGACTATCACTTCATATAGCTCTATATTTGTTGAATTTATTACAATGAATAAGTTTTATCTCTAAAATTAAGAACAAATTAAAAAACAAATAAAGGACAAGAGAATAGTGATACCCTTTTAGGCCTTGTTTCTAAAAGAAAAAAATATAAGCTGGGTGTGGTGGTGCTCGCCTGTAGTACAAGAGCTGGTAGACAGAGGCCTGGGATTGCTTTAGTTCGTGGGTTCGAGACTACTCCGTTGAGAACTGGTCTTGAAAAAGCAGCTGGGCAGAGTGGTATGCACCTGTAATCCAAGCTATCTGGGAGGCTGAGGCTGGGGATCACCTGAGTCCAAGAGATCAAGACTACCCTGGGCAACATAGCAAGACCTAGTCTCAAAAAAAAAAAAAAAAAATCATGTGATCTACCTTCATGGTTTTGAAATACATTTATCCATAAATAAATTCAGGTTGGGCATGGTGGCGTATGCCTGTAGGTGGCACCTAGGAAGCCACGGCCTGGGCCAGGGATCATGGTTCGAGTCCCGCCAGGGGCACGTAGCAAGACCTAGTCCCCCCCAAAAATAGCTGGGTGTGGTGGCATGTGCCTGTAATCCCAGCTACCTGGGAAGCTGAGGCTGGGGATTGCTTGAGTCCGTGGTAACCCGGGCAACATGAGCCTGTGGTTCCATGGGCAAAAATCGCGAGACCTAGTCTCAAAAAAAGAGAAAGAAATCCTACATCTTTCTCCAAAATTAGGAAGAAAGTATGATTACAAAAATCTAACATTAGCAGAGTCAGCCAAAAAGCATGGAAGGACAATAATAATACATGCAGGAGTATACATATGTCATAACTCAACTTACATAATGTTTATCTGGATTGTATTTCTTATGATAAGTGAAAACAGAAACTTCCTTAATTCGACCATCTTGTCTAAAGGAGTATGTTTTGGGTGAAAATGAAAGGATAGGCTCATCATTGGAAGGAAGACCAGAAAAACGCAGTTGAGCAAGGTTATGAATGAAGAAGTTAAACTTTGTGGCAATGCTTCCCAAACTTGATTCAATCAGCCTACAAAATAATCAGAAAAATCTGTTAACAAGTAAGTGTTCAGGAGAATACATACTCAGTATTTTTCTTTAATATAATAAATGGTGAAAACCACTTCCATAGTTTTTAAAATATCATTCTGAAGCGTGGCTTGTTGGTGGGAAGCTTCTGCCCATTTCTGACCCAATTTCAATTCTACCAAGGATTTTCATGTTCTATAAAGTAAAAAACTCATTAAAATTTATCTCACTCAACAAAACTTTTTTAGTACAAGTATCCATTCCGTCCTACTGTCCTCAAGAAATGATGCTTGATTTTCTTGAGCTCTATGGTATCCAAGATTAATTAAAAATTACTAGGAATAGAAAATGGTTTCTATAATGCCAGATGATTTCATTATTTGATTCCCTTGTAATTAATGGGGAAGATGACAATGAAACTGAGAAAGAAGGAAGCAAACGAAATAATACAAATTAGAAAGAATCCTTTCTATCAGAACACTAGAATCTGGAATCAGATAGCCATAATTTGACTAAGTTGAGAGAATAAATTTTGATTGGATGAAGAGTTTGTAGAGATAAATTTGGAAGGTAAGTCAGGAAAACATTTCAGGCAAGCAAAGGGAACAGAAGTCTCATAAACAAGAAAAAGAATCCAGAAAGAGGATTCAAAAAGGAAGTGAAAGAATCTCATACACACTTTGCTTTGCTGGGGACTCGATGTTTGTGTCCTTCCAGCCTCTCCTCCAACATTCATGTGTTGAAAACCTTAACCCTATAGGGCCTTTATGGAGGTAATGTCATAAAAATGGAGCTTTGATCCAATAGGATTAGTGTCCTTATAAAAGAGGAGAAAGATCATGCTTTCTCTTTCCCTCTTTCACTTGATGAAACAGTGAAAACTATCTGCAAGCTAGCATTCTACTAGGAAGTGAATCAGCTAGCACTTTCATCTTAGACTTTGCAGCTTCCAGAACTATGAGAAAAAAATTTCTGATTACACCATCCTGATTGTGGTTTTTCTCTACAGTAATCCAAGCAGAATAATACATGCCTGCTTTACAGTTTTTCCCATGAGAGCCAATGAATCTCATTAAAAAACAAAACAAAACAAAACAAAAAAAAAACCAACCCATCAATACCTAAATTATCAGGATTAGTTTAGAAGGCTATACAAAAGTCAGCTTCCTTCAAGTCAATTCAGCCCAGACTCTTGAGACTAGGGAAGTCCAGTCCAGTGTTTTCTACCTCTTTTCCACTGAGAGGAAGAAGGCAAGAGAAAAAGGAAAGAAAAGAACATGAGCTCATGTGTCCCTCCCTGCTGTGGCATCAAAAAGATGTGGTACCACTAGTCAGTGACCAGCCTCACCATCAGACCTTCAGAACATATTTGAATATCTGATTTTACTTTTTTTTAGCCCCCACCCTGAAGATCTGATTTTAAAGCAATAATGACAAATTCAAATTCCAGTCATTGTTGCATGTGCTTCAAGTATTACATCACATAATAACAATTTATGTTAGGAGTATGCCAGGTTTGCTGTTTTTAAGCTACTTAAGATAATCATAAAAATGGTTATGGCACAAATCTGAAAATAGATCAGTATAGATACCATTTTAGAAAAAAAAAATTTGTATTGGGCACTGCAGAAAACACATTTCCATACATAGTTCTTAAATGTTTGTAATTGAAATCACATAAATCACATAGTAAATAAACCTTAATATTATCCTTTATAGATTTTATTTTCTGGAAGAGTTTAGGTTCAGAGGAAAACTGACCAGAAGCACACAGAGTTCCTGTATACTCCTTTCTCTTCCATGTGTCCAACTTCTCCCACAGACATTCATACCAGACACCTGAAGCAGCTCATTTGTCACAATTGGTGACCTACACTAACATATCATTATCCTCTAATTCCATAATTTACATCAGGGCTCACTTGGTGATATACATTCTATGTATTGACAAATACAGAATGACACATATCTACCATTGTATAATCATAACAAGTTACTTCACTGCTCTGAAAATCATGTGTTTTATTTTCTCTGTTCCCCAAGCCTTTTAACCAGTGATACTTTTACTGTCTCCAGAGTTCTGCCTTTTCCAGAATGCCATAAAGCTAGAATCAGTCAGTATGTTGCTAATTTCAGATAGCCAATATTCATTTAGTAGTGTATGTTTGCATATCACGTTTGATAATTCATTTCTATAACATGTAATTTCTTTTCCTGGCTTCAACTGCCTGCCATTTATTTACTATACACACCCACACAAGTGCACACATGTATTTTGAGGTTAACAATGGGTTTACAACTGTACACGATCTGGGGGCTATAGATTTACACCTCTTCAAGATATATTTTAGAATACCATACCTACCACCAAAACACCCATAAACCCTTGCGATCATATTTTGAGAGAATAAATGTATTTTTCAAGTGCAGTTGCTAGTCCTTTGCATTTGTAAAGTAAATAAACTCTTGACAACCCATTATTTTCCAACAGAGTAAATCAATCTTTCCCTGCAAATGAAAATTATGTTACATAGCATTTGTTTAAACTAAGGAAAGTTCAACTGTATGTATCTTTTCTAATATACTTAATATACCCTACCTAGTAAAGAAAATTGTAGCTTCTGCATCTGTAGTTTGTGGCTGAAGTGCATCTCTAACATATTTTAAATCTTGAATACTTGTAAGTTCTGGTAACCCCGAAGGAATCATCTACAGAAAAGGGAAAAGTTTGTGAGTTATACTTTTCATAAGTCTACACCTCAGTCATCCCTAAAAACTGGTTAAGTCATCAAATAATCAGAATTAAAGTGAATAAAAACCACAATTTTAAAAACAAAACAAAAAAACACAGAGCTTGGAGGAGTCTGTTAAGAGTTTTAGAAACCAAACAATTCTTTTAAATGAGAAAATCATGTCCATGGAAGTCAATTATTAGAAGTCACAAGTTTATGGGGGAAAAAATGCTGAAACTAAGACCTTCTGTCTGGTTCTTAGTTTTATATCAATTTCAGTCACAATAATCACTTTGGGTTTGTTTTTACTTAGTCTATATAAAGTACAGACTACTTAAGTGCATAACATAATGAACATCCACAACCCAAATACTTTCAGATTAAGACACAAAACACTGACCAGCATTCCAGATGACATCCTTAGTTACATTCCCTTTAGTTATTATTGGATCTCACCCCACGGTAACCACTCCAGTGGCCTGCTTTTTATATTATATATAAGTGGAGTTTTTTATTTAATCAATTTTTTAAAATCTTGGTAACATCTGATATTTGAACTACAGTAAATTTTATTCCCAAGTCCTAAAAATAATTAAAAACACTGACACACAGAAACATTACTATAAATATATGCTTGTAAAGAACAGTTACCAGTGAAAGGAGGTTGAGAAAGAGGTTTGTTTGCTTTCTTATCAAGTTGTAGGCCTGACAGCAGAGGTCTACAAACAATTGGAAACGAATGGTGGGCTTTTCACCTCCATTAATGACATATGCCATATCAGAAGTAAGCACAAAAGGAGCCCGGTCCCTATTTAAAAAGAAAACACATACAAAGTATTATTTACAAAAGATTTTCAAATAGTGTTACTGTTATTACATAGTTATTGACTCAAACTACCTAACTCAGCAATTTCCACTGAGGAACTCTTTCTCAGTTTTGAATATGAACATTTCTTAAAAAATTAACTTTTTCAGGAAAGCTATCAAGTAATCTTATTATTTATGTATGACTTATGTGTGACTTTTTTCCTCCAACCTAAAACTTAGAAATCTACATACCCAGAGATCAAACTGTCATACAAATGTAATACCAAAAAATTCTGTAGTCATTGCCATTACACAATGTGAACATTTCTAAAGGTTAGGACTTCAGATAAAATACACTTTAATTAACTTCAACAAATGCTACACTATACATCTTGTCTACTATCTAATAATCTCTTAGGGTCTTTTTATTCCAATTATGCTCAAAGTAAATTAAAAGTTAAAAAGAGCAAGAAAAAAAGACAAGGCTTGGGATGTTATTTTGTGAAATAAGAAATGCCTTTCTTTTCTTTAGCAATAATGAAAAATAAGTACCTTTTGAAGCTACCAAACATTTGTGCATGGCCCAGAAATTTTCCAAAGTCAATGTGGAACATGTGTCCTGTGCTTCGAAGCATTATATTGTCATTGTGTCGATCACAGATGCCTAAAACGTAAGTGGCTACACAGCATCCAGCACAAGAATAGATGAAATTCTCAGAAGCCTATAATAATGATATAAACCTTGTAAAAAATTAGGTTTAAAGGAGGCATGGTTTACAAAGATTAAGATAATTCACCACTGCTCAAAAATGCCATAATTCACTTTCTCAACAGTTTTTTTAAACAGTTATAAACCAGGTTTTGTTCTAAAAGCCATCTTTCATATTTCAAAAACAAAGACACACTGCTAAAGGTGGTTAATGTCCCTTCCTTCTAGTTTCTGATTTTAATGGGCAGTTCCTGTTAGAGTACATGCATCCTGTAAGCATCAATTTGTGGAACCCTCACAGGTTCTGCTGCTGATCACAGGTAATATTGGAACAAAGATTATTCAAACATAAAAATACCTTCCCCTTTCTCACTTGCAGGGATAACACATGCAAAGAAAATCAGCTTATATCTTTAAATATCCAATAAAACAATTAATGAGTTTATAGGTGACTCCTTAAGAATCAAATTATTAATATATCATACAGAAAGATATTAATATATCATACAGCAAGATGCATACAAAGAATATTTTTATCTAAAGTATGTTTACTTAGTTAATTCTCAAGATTGATTTCTGAGTGGAGCAGTCTTATGTCTCTACATCTCTACAAGGACAATTTTAGTTCATAAATCCCTCCACAATTACTACTGATGATGATGGTGATGATATTAACAGCGAATGTCTACATAGCACTTATCACAAACCAGGCACTGCAGTACAACACACACGCACACACTAGTATGTATGTGCACACATACATAATTATGAGCATGTATATATGTATAGATTAATGCATTTAAAATACCACAACAAAATAATGACATAGGTGCTAGTATCTCGCCATTTTACCTATGACAGAAACAAACACAGAGAGGTTGTCAAAAATCATGTAGTTAAGTATAAGTCACTATTCAAACCCAGGTGATGCTACTATGTTATTATTCCCTCTTAGTAAAAGAGGGAATGAAAAAGTCAGCTGCATAAAAGACACTGTGTTAGCTGACAATTATTTTGTATCAAACAACAACTGGAATCACAAAAATACTAACATTATTACAAACAACTATTGGCTTCTGCTCACTCACTCTTTCTTAAACAGCCCACAAAGAAGCAAGAAAATGGAATGCAAACTGGTCCAGCCACTATGTATGGCTGTATGGGGAACCCTCAAACTACTGAAAATGGAGCTAATATTGGACCAAAGAATCCCACTACTGGGAATCTGCCCAAAGGATACAAAAACATTAATTCAAAAGGATATTTGTACTGGTATGTTTATGGCACCACTATTTACATTTGCCAGGATATGGAAACAACCCAAATGCCCCAAAACTGACAAATGATTGAAAAAAATGTGGTATATTTAGACAATGGAATATTATTCATTAATCAAAGAAGATAAATGTATGTCATTTGCAGCAACATGAATGGAGTGATAAGCCAAAATAAGCCAAAAAGAAAAAGAGAAATACAGGATGGACTCACTTATATGAAGGATATAGGGAAAACTAACAAACAAATGAAGGGGAAAAATTTAAAACTGCCCACAGAACTAATGCTTAAATGAAAAGGGGGGGGTGGGAAAATGACATTAAAGACCTTCTTAGATCACCAGTGAAAATGTTTTTGAGTCTTCCTTAGGTCATTTAAGATCATTTAAGATCAAGGAGGGCTTAAATCTTATGGGATTTACCTTCCTTCTGATGTAATTCAAAAGCATGCTAAAACAAAACTTTGTCACCTCCAAGAATAAGAATAGATATCAATCACACAATTTATTCCTGGCAATATTTTCTATATATATATTAAATCATTTAATTCCTATAATAATCTTATAACACTATTATTTTTACAGCTGTAATACATACCATAACATATACTATATTTTGCAGAAGAGATCACTGAGGTACAAAAACAAATAATTTGCCCAAATATCTATAGCTTAAATGACTTGGGGCTTAAATTGATGTCAAATCATAATTTTACTCTTAATTACCACATGAAAAGCTATTTCTCTAAATTTCTCCATGATCTTTGTGGAATACAACATTCTGGGTTATAAAAATACCTTTTTTTTCTTTTTTTTGGGGGGGGGTAACAGTCTTGGTTTCCACCAAAATTTCAGCTATTAAGTGTTCTTTTAAATACTTTTTTCTTGGACAAAGATGTTATTTTCAAAATAGTCACCAGAGCTGGAAAAGGAAAGCATTTAAAAGCTATGTAAGACATTTTTTTACAGTTATTTAGAATAAGGAGACAGGTTAATCACCTTTTCATATTCTTCCTCAGAGGGATTATATTTTCTCAGCCACTCTGCAAGAGGTTTATCTTTAAAGGATCCTGTCACACCATATTCCACTTGAATTTTTCTGAGGGTATCTGAAGAAGGAACTAGCTCCACCATGCCTTGAACAACAAAACATTAAATTATGTGAAAATGTCTACCAAAAGCAAAACTTAAAAATTTACTTCTTTCAATGTTTAACATAAGATACCAGTTAGCAACTATTATTTTTTTTAATCAAGTCTGCTAGACCAACTTAGAAAATGTGAGCAATCGAAATTAGTTTTATTTTCAGAAGTTCCCAAGATGTAAATATCGAATTTGATTATTTGAGATTCTATAGTCTATAGATGCAGTGCAACTACCTATTCCCCAGCCCCTAAGAAAAAATTTTAATCGCATACTAGATGATACTGACTTCATTAATAGCTACTGATAAGATACATGCTATGCCATTTCAGCATTAAAAAGTCTCCATGTGCTTACATAGAGACTCAAAAATATGTTTTTAAAGATACAATGTAAATGGACACTGGATCTTTTGAATTTAAAGGAAGACTACTGGGCATGGTTGAATATACACAAAATATTCTCAGCAGAATATATAATGGTATATTTTGAAAGTAAGATGTCTATGATTAAAGATGAGATGTGGGAGAAAATTAAGTCTTATCTTATTTTTTTATATGTTATATGATATTTCACTGTGTGCATGTAAATATATTATTTATATAATTAAAAATGACTTTTACACATTTTAAAAATCAAGGTGATACATTTGTCAAAAAAAAATGGTATGTTTACAGAGACCTGTTTCAGATAAAAAAACTAGAAAAAAATCAAGTCAGTCAAAACCTCCAGGTCATCCCAAAAGAAAGTATTCAGGGTTTAATTGTAATCTTTAGTAGTTTGGTCACATCTGACAGAGTGATTTATTTAGACTTTCATCTGGTTTTGGTTGCATCATGTAGTTTATTGTTCTCTTTTTAAATGAGTACTACTTTCTTGATTCTATGACCATATCTAATCAAAATCTTAATATACATTCAAATTTCTAATTTTATGATATACATATTGTACAAAACAGTATACCAAATTTTATAATTTTATAATCAGATATACATATTGTACAAAACAGTATACCAAAGTTCTTAAGATGTCCATAATGTCCATAGTCTTTTTTTTTTTTTTGAGACTAGGTCTAGCTATTTTTGCCTGTGGAACCCGCAGGCTCACGTTGCCCGGGGTACCACAGACTCAAGCAATCCCCAGCCTCAGCTTCCCAGGTAGCTGGAATTACAGGTGCGCACCACCACACCCAGCTATTTTTTTGGGACTAGGTCTCGCTACGTGTCCCAGGCAGGACTTGAACTGTGATCCCTGGCCCTGGCCGCCTACAGGCATGTGCCACCATGCCCAGCCCCATAAGGTATAGTCTTTACCAAGGAACTTAAAATTAGTACAATGAGGAAAATACAAAATATGCAGTAAATGTCTGTGAGAATTTTAGTAATTGCTGAGACTGCAAAAGGGAGGGATTACTATAGACCTAAGGTGCACTTGCAAAATGTTAACAGATATGAATCTGATTTCTTCGTTGGAAAAAATAAGAAAACAGTGAGATCATACAACTTCAGAAGCTCAGCACATGACTAAGCTTGACAGGGCAGGTACATGCTCAGTTGAGTTCACCAGGGAGGAAAAAAGAAGACACAGTAGACAGATGTACGTACCTCGATCTCTGCCAGTTGAAAGACATTTGAAAATAACCATCCTCAGATCTAGTCCTTCTTTAAGCCAAATCTTGTCCATAATCTTTATCATCTGCAAAGCTAACATATCTTGCCGAAGATCTTCACCAACCTTGAAATCAAGGTAACAAGATGAAACTTGTACTTTTTTCTAAAGCATTTGATAGATTACATGTTATAGGTGCAAAATAGTGAAAGAAATAAAGAATGTGATGAATAAAACTGCCTTTTTATTCTTCTCAACATTCCAGAGAAAGTTATCTAACCATTTCATGTCTCAGTTTCCTAAACTATACTTTTTTTTTTTTTGGAAACTAGGTCTTGCTTTTTGCCCATGGTATCGCAGGCTCACATTGCCTGGGGTACCATGGACTCAAGCAATCCCCAGTCTCAGCTTCCCAGGTAGCTGGGATTACAGGCGTGTGCCACCACGCCCAGCTATTTTTTGGGACTAGGTCTCACTGTGTTGCCCCAAGCAGGACTTGAACTGCAATCCCTAGCGCCAGCGGCTTCATAGGCTGAAGCTTACAGACACATGTCACCATGCTGGACTCTAAACTATACATTTTATAGGACTGATTTTACACCTGTGAATTAGATACTGTTTTAAAGGGCAAGATGGGGAATAATTCTCATCTTGATTGCAAAGTCAATATCCTCACCAAGATGTCATCATTGGGGAAAACTTAGTCAAGGAATACAGAGATCTCTTATTATCTTTTTTTTTTTTTTTTTTTTTTTGAGACTAGGTCTAACTATATTGCTTGAGTGATCCCCAGCCTCAGCCTCCCAGGTAGCTGGGGTTACAGGTACCAGCCACCACACCCAGCTGCTTTTTCAAGACCAGGTCTCGCTATGCTGCCCAGGGTAGTCTCTGTGAACTCAAGCAATCCCTGGCCTCTTGCCTCCCAGCACTTGGACTATAGGTGTGTGCGCACCAAGCCTGGCTTGTATTATTTCTTACAATGGTTCTGAATTTACAATTATCTCAAAAAGGTTTACATAAAAGAAAAAAACTTAACCTTCCTAAAATTACTTGGTTCCAATTGGAATCACAAGTTTTCATTTTGTCTTTAAATTGGTAATTTTAAACCACAATATGATCAATGTGCTTTTGAGACTAGCTAAGGAAATTATAGGGAGGAAAAGGGAAGCTATTTGCTCTAATATGCAGTAAAACTAAACATGAAATTTCTATAATCAAACAGACGAAACTGTTTTAGAAAAAGGCAAAAAGACCAGGGAAATTAGAGTCCCAAATCAGATTTAAGTAATTGAGCACTTGGTGTATATATTTTAAATGTGGTTTAAGAGATGTTATATTTATGAACATCCACCAATCAGACTAATTGAATTAACTAAAAGGCGCCAATCTCTTTTCAAAGTATGGTAATTATGATCACAACACCTAGAACTTTGACAACAAATTTATCTGTAGTAGTCCACTCTTGATTATTACCACAGGAGCTTATGTAATTTCTAGAACCACTGACACTGCTCATGGTTTTGCAGTTTCACACAGTACAACTCTGGGAATACCATTCATCTCCTAGCCTGTGAAAAGTACTGCCTGGAATTATGATGAGCTAAACCAGCAATGCCATATTGAGCAGCTCTAGGGAAGAATGGTATTTGTCCCCAGATCTATTAGGGAACAGTTATTGTGAATGATAATTTTTCAAGTAATTATTCAATTTAGTCAACTGTTAAGCAAAATTACTTCCATAAACCTGGAAATGAAATTTGAGAAAATAAATTTTAAATTATGATTTAAAAACAAAGTAACCTTATTTTGCTCACCTTAAACATGACATTTATTTCCTCCCCCAAGGGATCAGCATTCACCATTGTGACTTTTAGAGGCACAGCATTAGAACTGAAAAAGGAACAAGACTACAAACACAACAAACTAAGCATTAGAACAATAATACTGGATTAAAAATGGGTTTAAGAAAAGTTTGCCCTATGTAGTTCTCCTTTCACTTTTTCAAATGATATACTTTCAAAAACACAACATGTGAATTGCTTTATAGATTTTATGTTTTGGATAAAATGTGAGTAACACATCACCTATTCTCAATCAGAGAACCAAAAACTTAAAACTTTGAGACAAAAAGTATTAAAAGTTTGAATTTTAAAGTGTGATAATTTTTCAATGGAGCACAAAAATTCATATAATTTTATCTTTCCTCTACATGTGTGATCTAGGATTAGATCTCTACTTCTTCTGTATATGATGCTATTATAATTAATTAGTAAGAGAGTCAGACACTGGTAATAAATTTAACAATTTAATTGGCAAAGATCAAATCTTATTTTAAAATGAAATCTGTTTAAAAATTGAAGGGCAGTATGTGGGAAGTGGTTTGCAAAAAGAAAAAAACTTGAAGATAGTAAGATCTTATAAGTGAAACAACGAAGGAAAAATATAAATCATCACCTCCTACCCCCCAGATATAAATCTATAACTCAGATCCCCAATGTTAAATTCAATGAACAATAACCACAGAACAACTTTAAAAAAAAATTAAATTCTGAGACTTCCTCCCTTAAACTCTGGTCTTTCAAAAATCACAGAAACTAACAGGTGAATTGGTTTCTTATGTTACGTTCATGTCAGAGAAAACTCACTATTCACATTAGCCACCTACTTCAAAATGTAATTACTCAATTTTGAGGATTACTCAACTACTTTCTTTTTTTCTAGACTAGGTCTTGCTATGTTGCTCGGGGTGCTGCAGACTCAAGCGATTCCCAACCTCAGCCAAGTAGCTGGGATTACAGGCACCCGCCATGGCGCCTGGTTGATTTTTCGAGACTAGGTCTCACTATGTTGCCTGGGGTAATCTCAAACCCGCGAACTCAAGCGATCCCAAGTCTCTTGCTTCCCAGTGCTTGGACAACAGGTGCACACCACCATGCCCGGCTTACACAACCACTTCTTGACAGTACAAGAGGTGTTATATACCTGGGAAGAGTCTATAAATATGGTCATTAGGAAGAGAGAAAAAAAAATGTGGCTATCTGTGACTAGTTTTACTAGTGGAATTACAATATATTGCTTTCATATATTATTCCATAATAAAAATTCATTTCTGAGTAATAAATAATTTTTCATTTTTCCTTTAGGAATGGTGATCAAATAAAAATTAAGTGTAAAATTAAATATAAACCTTATACAAACACCCACAAATGAAACTAGCCTATGTAGATTATATTCTTACTACCTTAAGCATACCAGTCCACTTGCTTTCTTCCTCACATGTTTAATGTATTATGAAATTATAAGTATTTCATGTGTCACCTTAATATTTAATTCTTTTGCCACAAGACTTGGTTTGAGAGGTAGACGACATTTATTTCTTAGAAAAAAAGACTGTACTCTTTCCATACTCCTTTGGAGGACAACCTAGGAAAAGAGATTGATGTAGTAAGTACCTATAGAAAACAAAAAGCCTATGAGACAAAAAATTATAATGTGGATCCAATTATTAAAATACTTAATTGTCAAATGTTTTAAAAAAATCCAAAATGGTGGCTAAGCAGAGTTCATTTTTAATATAAAGAATAAAATCAGAATGAGTAAAAGGTTAAAAACTGAGAGGTAATGAGAAGTTCAGTGATCATCTTCAGTTAAAATTCACCAACAGGAAAACAGAAATTATACAAAAATGAGATAGAATTTTTCATTTAAGAAATAAAAGTTCTCTAGTGCTGGTAACAAGATGAGAATTTGTTGATGGAGGGTTAGAGACGTGTACACAGAGATATGTTTTTGTTTTTGCTAGAACAATCTAATATGAACAATTCTAAGTAAAAATTTCATAGCTCTTCATTCATCTTTTTCCTATAAGGATATCCTATGACAAAATACTAGCAAAGAGGCAAAAATTATACCCTAAACTTCATTACAGGACTGTTTGAGACTGTGGGCAGGGGGTGGGGGCTGAGCACCTCCACCGAGGCTCGGGCTGGGGCAGGGGGATCAGTAGGCTCTGCTGCCTTCCAGACCCAACCCTAGTCCCAGTTGGGCTGGGAGGAGAGTTAAAGGTCTCCCAGGGCTGCCTGGGGCCAGGAGAGGCCCCCAGCACATCTCTGCTGCAGTTAGACTGTCAGAGGAGGTGCGGGCAGGGCACGACCCATGCCACTGGGATCCTGGGGTCGTGGGGCCTTGGGCTGGGTGACCTGCCTCCTCCCTTAGTTGGGGGAGGAGGGTGGTGGTGGTGGAGGCTGGGCAGAACCATGGGGGGTTCAGAGCTGGGAGAGGGGATTGTAGGCCCCACTGCCTAGGTCGGGCCCTGATTCAAGTCAGGCTGGGAGCATGGGTTGATGACTCCTCGAAGGCCTGGCCCTCTGGGGAGCCCCCAGCAGGGGATAAGGTAAATCCCGTACCACCAGGCTCTCAGGATCTTAGGGTCTAGGTACCTCAGGGCTGGAGACCTTCCCACCCTTTCAGTGTCCAGGGGTGGTGGGGACGAGGCACCCAAGGAAGCTGGGAGAAGGGATTAGGAAGGCCAAGCCTTCAGGACCCAGCCCAGTAAGACCTGTCGGGCTGGAGGCGGGAGCCAGGTCCTTTCCCACCAGGCAGGCCCTTGGAGAAGACATCCAGCATACCCCTGAAACAGCCTAGGCTGCTAGGGGGCAAGGGTGAGTCCTATACCACCAGGACCTCAGGGTCTTGGGGACTCTGGGTCTAGGGATCTCAGGCTGGGGAAGCCGGCCTCTACCTCCATGTGGGGGCTGAGCTCCTCTGCTGGGGTGCTGGCTCCGGGTGGGGGGAGTTCCCCTCGGGTTTACTCCAACCTCAATAGACTATGGATGAAGAATCCAGTCTCCCACACTCCATGACCAGCCATGGTGACTGCTTGCAATACCCTGCAGGTGTTGGTGGGTCCCACCCTAGGTCTGGGGTTGCACTAGGGATGTGCCTTGGTGAGGTCAAGGCGGGTGAGTGCATGAAATAGATGCGCAGGGGTCTCTGGGCTCCCACACCATGTGGCCAGTCATGGCAACTGGTTGCAACACCCAGTGGGGAGCAAAGGCAGCGATGACCCCTGAGTAAGCCCTCCAAAGCCTGGAGAGCCCAGGAGGGGGGGATGAGTGGGGTTTTAGCCCCATCCATCAACGGATGGTTGTTGCACGGGGTGCCATCTACAGTCCAGATTGGCTGGGGCATATTCCCCTAGTCTCCATCCCAGGGGGGGCTTGGGAGGGTGCATGCCCAGTCATCTGGGCCCCACCCCCATGCAGGGAAGTACTGGTGCATGGGGTGGGGGGGGGAAGTGTGGAGGGATGGAATGCCCCTTCCATTTCACACTCACCCCAGCTAATCTTCAGGAGGAGGAAGAACATACATAATACAAACTCCATCATAGAATGGGTGAGGGACCAGGTAAAAATCCAGCCCACAAGCCGGAGTTGGACACAGCAGATGGACAACTGAGAGAACCTGTGCATGTGAGACAGGAGAAACAACTATGGAAACATGATGTCAAGAGGTGCACCTTCGCAGTCCCTGGGTCTGAAGACCCAAGACTTCATTTTGGAGATGCCTTTCAGGAGACCAAGGCACCCTTTCCTACACTACAGGAGAGGAGGGCCAAGAACTGGGAGCATCGACCCCACAGCAGGGCTAAAAAATGAGAGAGAGGAAATGATCTATAATGGCCACTCATGGATGCCTGTATCCACAGAGGAACTTCTTCACCGACACTGATGGGAGTGAAACCCCCTAAATCTGACTTCAGAACCATAAAATAAAGCAGCAAAACAACAGGGATGGGATTGGAGAAGTTGGCCTCCAATGAGAGATCATGGACAGTCCACAAATAGATATAGATCGGTCGCCCAATGCAATCTTAAGACTGAAAACCTATCAGCAAGGTTCGCCTGGTTCCAACAACACAGTCCCTCACCCAGTAAAAGGACACTGCCATAGGAAAGAGACTAATGAACTTAACACAGACTAGTAAACAACAAAGAATGGGGTTTGAGAGAATGGAAGGGGCACCATAGGGAGGAGGGGAGGGGAGGTATCCCAAGAACCATTTACCGAGATTGTGATTTAAAGAATAAAAAAAAAAAAAAAAAAAAAAAAAAAAAAAAAAAAAAAAAAAAAAAAAAAAAAAAAAAAAAAAAAAAAAAAAAAAAAAAAAAAAAAAAAAAAAAAAAAAAAAAAAAAAAAAAAAAAAAAAAAAA
>PVHY01005852.1:0-53676 GCA_004024945.1 Uropsilus gracilis | reverse complement strand
TCTTTTTAAATAAAACATATACAAGGAGCCAAAAAGAAAAAAGAAAACCATGCAAACAACCTGCATGCATGGGTCACAATTTATATGACTGTATTTTGTAATATTATACACCGATTAAGAAACCACACAAAGAAATTAAAAAAGCTTAATTACTGAAAGAAATTAAAGCTCTAAATAGATGAAAAGATATTCTGTGTTCAAGAGCTGGAAATCTTATTAAGATAGCAATGCTTCCCAAATTGACGTACGATTCAAAAAAGTCCATCATCAAAATTCCAAAAACATTTTGCAGAAATGATCAAGTGAGTCTAAAATAATACAAAATTGCAAGGGACTTCCAAATAGCTAAAACAATCTTGAAGGAGAAAATTAAAGGAATCATTATTTCCTAATTTTCAAGCTTACTACAAAGACATATAATGAAAACAGCAGGGCCTAAAAACAGACATGGAAGAGAACCAAGACTTTAGAAATAAACTGTTATTTTGCAGAAATTTATGATAGGATATTAAAACTGATAGAGATAAGCAAAATAGCTAGAATATAAGAAACAGCTCAGATAAAGAATAAAGCTATTGAATGTACAAAGAAAGGACGACACCTTAAATTCTTACACTGAAGATTCTTTAGCATCCCTCTCACGACCACATACCTGTCTGGCTGAGCCACTCGCCTGCCTGACTTTTTCTGCTACTCCTCCTAGAAGTTGCACAAGTTTTGTCTGTTTCAAAAGTTCTTCTCTGAGTCCTTTTCCACCTACTGAGAGTAGAGCACCCAAAACATGTTCGTAACGGGCACCAAACTGTGCATCATGCAAAGCATCCTTGAGGAGCCTAATAGAAGCAAAATACTTATGTCAGCCACTTCTGAGAAGTGGATGAATGTCTCTCAAAAATCAAGTTAGAGGGTTCAATGTTTGATATTTGGGAACTGAAGCTACACAAGCAAGCAAGCACAGCTTCATTATGACAGAGCTTTAATACACCAAATACCTCTATAATAAAGGACTTGTGATTTTTCACTTTCTTTCTAAAAGCATAAAAATTTAGCTTCTTTTTAAAATGCTTTCAAGAATACATCTGGTTATCCATTGTAAGCTGTGTGACCAGGTGATTTAATCTTTCATAGCAGGTGAGCTCTAAAAATACAAGAAATGGAAATAAAGAACTTAAAAAAAAATTTAAATCTTACCAATACAAATTGTGTGCTATCTGTACATTTCCCAATGCCCTGGACAGAAGGAAGCGTGCTAATGGACTATCCAAGTAAATTTCATACTTCAAAGCCTATATATGAAAGAAAATAAGAATTACTGGTGATGAAATCTATACCACATTGTTAGGATAAAATTACCAACAAAAAAATTATATGAAACAAATATTACTCTTGTTGATGATAGATGATACTGATGAAAAGTGAAAGAAATTAACATCAGCATAATTAATGAAGCCAAGCAGACCTTGGGATAACATTCATTAATTATATTTAAATGGTCAATAAAGAAAAAAAAAATCAAAGACAAGCTCAAATCTGGCTTGTTTTGAGAATCTAAAAGTTCTGAGTTAAAAACCCAGGTAGCTATAGATATGTATATATTTTCATATGCATGTATTATGGGGGGTATAGGTATGTTAAAAAACACACAAATAGGACAACTGACAGTAGTGAGGAGAGAGGAAGCACATTAAATTTAAACATAATTCACCTCAACAGTACCATACTACAAAATTATTTTTAATTAAAAAAGAAGTAGGATCCTTTAACAAGTACCTACTCACAAAAACTGAGAAGACAGTGAGGATGATAAGTAACCTAGTAAAAAAAACTCACCTGTACAAACTGTGGAAGAAGATCTGTTAGCTCATCATCACTAATAGCCTCAATCCAGGTCACAGCGAAAGACCTCACTTCCTGATCAGCAAATCTAGAAGAGAAGCACAAATCAGATTTTATAGTGATTTTTTTTTTTTACTAGGGAAGTGGTATTTCCTGAAATTGAAATCTCAATCTATTGCTGACAAAGAATATTCAAATAGCCCTTTATTCAAAAGCAATCTGTTCATTCTTCTTGGAGGGGTGGGGGGGGGCAGAAGGGAAGAGGGTATGGGGGAACAGAGTGAAAATCTTGCTGTATTATACAAATTCAATCTTGGCACTGTTAGAAATCTTAAACTTAATTCTCTTTAGGTTAGTTTTAAATGGTGCCTTTGTAACAACTTCAATGTAAAAAATGTTTGTGAAAATATATATCTACACATTTATAGTTACTAATGCCTTTCATGTTAAAACAAAGGAAGTACTAATACAATCTAATACCTTACTGGAAAAATTGACGCTAGAGCAAATATACTCGTCCACAGTGTACTTACTTTGCATCAAGAAGTTCCAAAGCAGTCAGTGGATGCAATGGAGGCCAGTGATGAAGTAATGAGTACGTTTTGGCAAGATTAACCCATTTCCAGTTTGGGGCACTCGCTAGTAATTTAGGAAGACAATTTGGGTGTTTCAGACAGTAATAACGTTTCTCCCACAAAAAGGTTTTATCTTCTTTAGAAAGTCTGCATACATGATAGAATTAAATCACTTCTCAATGGTATCATAATGACAATTTGAATTTCAATAATCAAAAATGCAAAAAAAAGAATCATTTAAGGATAGCTATTTCTTGGTAGAATGATCCATACTAATTTGCAATAGAAAATGTTCAGCAAACATCAATATTTACTCTAACATGGGGAATGGGAAGAAGTCATTCTACTTGATAGGTCTTAGTTATGAAAAGGTTGTGAAGATAACAGTTTAGTAAAATAAAAATTTATTGAGCTCCAATTAGAGTTGAAAAAGCAGAACTTTTTGTAAGAATACCAAAGATTTTATCCATTTTATACAAGTAAAATCAAAGGCAATGCAAAAAGTAAAATTTTTAAATATAGCTCAATTGAGAAATACTGAAAATGAAATGGACTTGTTTTGAAGATTCTAATTTAGCCTTAATGATACATGCAATGTGAATAAAGCATTTCACTATTTTAATATCTAACCATCTACCTTTGTGTATGTGTGTGCATATATATATATATGTATATATATACATATATATATATATACCCACACACATATACACTATACATGCACAGTAATATATTCATTTCATGTAGAGTACTAAAAAAATTTAAATACTGCGAAGTTACACAGTAAGTACCCCTCCATACACAGTAAGGGAAGTGCACCAATTCCCTTCCTGGTAGTAACTACCTAAGCTATTCTATTCATAAAGAAGCATATGTAAAGGTATATGTAGATTCTTTTTTTTCCTTAAGGTAACATTCTATATATATTAGTTCTATTCTATATATATAATATTTTATATATATTAGTCTACTCTGCTTTCTTTACTAAATATATCTTACACATTAACACATACAGATATCACTTCATTCTTATTACACAGTGCTCCAAGAGATAAATGTACCATGATTTAATGCCTATTGATAGACATTTTCTACAAGCTTCACAATAATCAAATAAATTCTATGATGAATATTCTCTTGTCTCCAGAAGCAAACATAAAAGAGATGTGTCTAAGATATATAGCGGGAATTAGATTTGCTGGTCATAGACTATGCATACTGTGACCTTTATAGATTTTGGCCAAATTGTTCTCCCAAAGCATTATTTACTCATCTTTATTATTATTCATAAATACACCAGAAACTGATACAAATCTTTTTAATAAAAGACTACCTAAGTTTCTCAGGGGCATCTGCTTTCCATTCACTCAATAATGTAGTTACACATCCATTGTTTACTTGAAAAATGGTTAAAAAATAGTAATATCTTAGTCATTGGCACCTAAGGCAGAAAAGGTTTCTGTGCCTCCTGGGTAAAGAAGCACTGGATGTTTATAGTGTCTTCTAGAATTCCTTAATAATATCACTGGGCAGCTGGTCAACAGAACATTCTTTTTTCTTTGAGACTAGGTTTCGCTATTTTTGCCTGTGGAACTGCAGGCTCACGCTGCCCAGGGTACCACAGACTCAAGCAATCTCCAGCCTCAGCTTCTCAGGTAGCTGAGATTACAGGCATGCACCACCACACCCAGCTATTTTTTTGGGACTAGGTCTCGTTATGTTGCCCTGAGCACGACTTGAACCATGATCCACAGCCACTTCATAGGCTGATGCTTACAGGCATGCGCTGCTGTGCCTGGTTCAAATGGGCAATTTTTAAAAAGTCAAATGTAACCAATCTTTCAAACCATCATGTTTATCTTCCAAAAACAGAACATCGTTTATTTTACTTTATTTGCTGCCAAATAAAGGACCAAAAAGCACTGAGCAACAGAAAGTTAGCTGAGACTTAACTTCTCTCACCAAATCAAATTATCTGGTACCTAGAGTGAATGCAAATGACACAAAAGCTAAATGACAGTCTTTCTCTAAAAGACCAGGTTGACTCCAAGGCATCTACCTGTATTTATAACTACTTGAGTTTAAGGAAATTATGGACTGTCTATTCCAAAAGCTATTTAAAAGTTCCACTAAGAGTATAATTTCCACTTTTCTGTATCCTCATCAACATTTTATGTAAGACATTTTACTTGTTATCAATCTGATCCATGTGAACTGGGAGCTTATGGTAATTTACATGTCCTTATTACTGAGGTTTAGTTAAACTTATTTTCACAAGTTTAAAAGGCACTGTATTTCTTTTCCAAAGAATCACCTATTGATATTTTATGTCCACTTTACTACTGAGGTATTGGGTTTTTTTCTCCTGATATGGAAAGGCCCTTTCTAATTATGGAAATTAAGTTTACTATTAAATTTACTTCCCTGTCAGTTTGCCTTTTAGTCATGCAGAATTTTTTTTTTTTTTTTTTGAGATTAGGTCTTGCTATTTTTGCCCATGGAACCGCAGGCTCATGTTGCCCTGGAAACCATGGACTCTGGGATTACAGGTGCGGTCACTGCGCCCAGCCATTTTTTGGGACTAGGTCTCCCTGTGTTGCCCCAAGCAGGACTCGAACCGTGATCCCTAGCAGCTCCAGCTGCTTCATAGGCTGAAGCTTACAGTCACAAGCCACCATTCCCGGCAGAAATTTTGAAACGTGCAATTTCCTAAACTTTTATGTAGTCATATAGTCTTTTTATATAGATAAAAACAAAAATATTCCAAGAACATTGCTAAATTATAAAATCAGAGCATTTAATAAACTATAAACTTGGGCTTTATATTGTTAGAGACAAAACAGAACCAAAACAGGCAAAAAATAATAAAAGGAACATACCCAAATGATGAGTCTCTGTGAAGAATATCAAGAAGTTTTTCTTTTATATCATTTTCCAGTGTTTCAAAGTTATGTTGTTGTATGACGGTATCAACTTGAGGAGTAGTATAAATGATATCAAATGCAGGAGAAGGAAAATCAACCTTAAAAGTATAACATAATAACTTCATATTTGCAAATTAACTCTCTTGCCCTTAAAAAAAGTGATTTTTCATAGCAACTAAGGTGACTTTCACATTTAATTTCAAATCACCGCTTCTTTAGCGAAAGTGATTACCACTGTTAGAAAAACTACAGTACATGTAGTATTTAATGCAAACAAGTGCATTTTTCTATTATTCATCAGAAATAGGAAAATTACTCATTTTCATTTAAATTGAAATAGGTCCTAAGACTGAAACAAGATGAATCAGGCTTCTTTAATTACAGCCCTAATCATGACATACACTATTAGGAAGAAATTAAATTCAAAGAAAATATACATGTAGGATATGTTAGATAATTTGATATTTGCCATAAAAATAAAATATAATGCTCAAATAAATAAATATTACACTCAGAAATTAAATTCCAACCTCTCCACATGTCAAGAAGTAGCATTACCTGTAACACTATTCTTTCCATCACATATCCCTTTTTGGGGATTGTTCCAGGAATAGAATTTGTATGTGAAGAAGTCCAAAGATAGAGGAGCTTAGTTCCACATGTTAAAAACCTTCATGATGCAAACAGAAAAATACTGTGGTTTGTATTTTAGAAATTAACTCATATTTAAAAACATAGGGTAATGAATTTAAATTGTTAATATTCAATCCTTTATACATATACATAAATGTTAGGCATGAAAAAGAGTATAATTTTTAAAACTATCAGAAGGAGCCAATCTCTATTTTGTGCTGAGACTTGATGTGCTGATGTATAGGGGTTAGAACAGAGGGAAATTCCCAAATTCTCAAGGATTTTCCCAAAACAATTTAATACAAATTAGAATAATCTTTGAAGGTCATCTACAAAGAACTGTATCTTTTTTTTTTTGAGACTAGGTCTTGCTATTTTTGCCCAGGGACCACAGACTCAATCAATTCCCCAGCCTCAGCTTCCCAGGTAGCTGGAATTACAGGCGTGTGCCTACACGCCCAGCTATTTTTTTTGGAACTCGGTCTCACTATGTTACCCCAAGCAGAAATCGAATTGTGATCCTAGGTCCCCCCCGCGGTTTCCTAGGCTGCCACTTACAGGCACATGCCACCGTGCCCGGTCCACAAAGAACACATCTTAAAGTGGTACTATGAATAACAGAACACTCCCTGAGTTTTACCACCATAAACAATACAAAAACATGACAAATATCAAATGGCCAAATACCAATCATTTGAGATGAAGACATTATATGGGAACTCCAAACGCGGGATTAGCAAACTTTTTCTGTAAAGGACTACACAGTAAATATTTTGGGCTTTCTGAGGCAGTCTTTGTTTACAGACCTAACTCTGCTGCTACAGTGGAAAAACAGCAATGAACAACATAAATAAAAATGTGTACTGCGTTCTAACAAAACTATTTACAAAAACAAGCAGCAGACTGGAGTATGCTGACCCTTGTTCCAGAATACCAATTTACAGTTTACTTAAATTAAGAGTATTTATCAATATAGATACACCTTTAACAAAGAAATTTCTAAAAAATTATATATAAAAAAGCAGGAAACTATAAATATTCAAACTTCTATTTATTTTAGTCAAACAACTATTCTTTCCAAAATTAGGTCCTAGTCTTTGTTTTCTCTTGGGAGGATTATAGACTTTAAATCTTTGACATGTTACAATCTGTGAATTTTCAAATTGCCCTCATCCCCAACTACTTTATTTGAAGGAAAATTCTGATCATAATTCATGTTAACACATTTACATACCTTAAATCACAAACACTTCTATTTAAAATAAATATAACACTATTATCACTCCTAAAACAATTACTTAAATCACCAGCTATATAGTCAATATTCAAATTTCTTTAACTATCCCATAAGTTACTATGTTCAACTAAGGACCTAAGCAAGGTCTAACACTTGCCTATGTCTTTTAATTCAAAGATGAACAAAATCCAGCCTGACACCTGGTGTGTCTTGTTAGAATAAAGCTACATTCATCCAGTTACATGCTGTCTTTTGCCTTTTAAAAGAAAAGGCAAAAGGCATTTATGAGAAAGACAATGTGGCCTACAAAGCTTAAACTACTTCTATCTGGTCCCCCGTACAGAAAAAGGTTTGCTACCTCTTATATTAATGTATACTTTCCCCTTGTCATATGTAGAGGAAACCAGGGTCTATTGTTCTGAAAATTTTCTATATCCTGGGTTTTACTGGTAGTATTCCTTTGGTGTCATTTAGTCAGACCCTTTATTTTCTGTATTTTTCACAAAGTAGTAGTTAGATCTAGAGGCTTGATCTGATTCAGATTTCATTATTTGGCAAATATAGGAGGTACTATACATTACTTGTTATTTGGATCAAATGAAGATGAACCACACTGTTTGGTTCATCTCTTTCTGTGGTGAGTGTTAATCAATTTGTTCAGTTGCTATTAGTCTAAACCATTTGTTATAAAGTTCCAGAAAAGCTAATCACTTGATGGTTTATCAAGCAGTCATAGATAATCACTGCTTAAACCAAAAGTTCTCAGCCAGGAGTGAGTTTCTCCCCAATCTGACAATGGCTAGAGACATTTTTAGCTGGCAGGGAGTAAGTACTACTGGCATCTAGTGGGTAAAACTCAGAAATGCTGCCAAACTTTCTATAATGCATAAGGCAGTCTGCTATGGCAAATTATCTGACTCAAATGTCAATAGCACCAAAGCTAAGAAGTCTTGGTCTGAATCTATTATTTCAGTCAGAGGTTGCAAAATCTTGATACTCTAATTCTGACATTTTGTTTGCATCTACCACTAGAATCATGTATTGACTATTTCCATAAAAAAATCTTCCTTACATCAATTTGGTTGGTCTGAGATAATTTTCTCTGTAAAAATTAATGTAAAGTCATCTTTCCTTTTAACCACTGAATATTTCTTCCAATGTTAAATTCTAACATCTACACTGACTGTAAAATTTGGCAAAATCTTACACTTTATAATACTGCCTATTTACTATTGAATAAAAGAGCTCTGGATGCAAACTAATTGACACAACAGAATTCATCTGTCTTCCTTACTATCTTAAATTCTAAATCTGCCCTTCATTTGAAAAAAATCACAAAAAAGACAACAAAAGTGCCAAAGAGTGATTATACTTCTCTAATGAAGCAAAGATTTCTCATGCTTTCAAGAACAGGAAGGTTTTAAGATCTGATTTATTTATAAAAATTAATGATGATGAATTACATTGAATTTCCTCACATAACTGCTCTCTTCAATTATTTATCAAAAACAGTTAATAAATCCTCCTTTGTGTAACCAATATTCTGTTTTACAGTAGTTAGATTTTATATTTAGCAAAAGGTTCTAAAGATACATCATTAATACTAATTCCATCAACTGCATCTCTAGCCTTTGGTGGATCTGAATTATGTCAGTAAATTAGGGCCCACCAAAGGTAGCGAATAAAAAACTTTATAATACATCCTCAAACATAAGAAAAGTATAGAAATAAATGATGTGATGTGTTTAAGTACTTGGGAAAAGAATATTTTAAGAACAAAATCTCTGAAGTCAATGCTGAATATCATGTGACTAAAGATAACATCAGATTGCATTTAGGGGAAAACAAAAGTAAAATAGATTGGCAGAATTTTTTCACTTTAATTTTTGTTTTATTGTTAAAATATTTTACCTATTTCAGGATAAAATAGATCAGTTATCCTTTCCCACCAAATATAGTGTTTCAAAAGATAAATTCTCAAACAAAAAAGTACCAAGATACCACAAAGTTTGAGAATAGCAATAAAGGATGATAATTAAGAATACACTCAAGTCAAGAGTAGAGCAAAATCCTAATTCTACCACTAGGGAAAGTCAGTTCTTTATACTTTGATTTCCCCCACTATAAAAAGGGATAAAAGTAACACATAATTTAAAGGGTTGTGAGGAATATACAAAATATACATTAGAATTTAGACTAATACCTAGTATATATTAAATGTCATGTTTATTACTACAGCTAATGTTACTGTTAAGCACAATAGGTTTCTTGATTACAGAACCTGAGTGACACTTTATATATGTATTGAATGTTATCTCCTCCCTCAAATATTATCATGCACTATAATGAAACATCCCAAACTTACTCGATTTTTTTCCTTAAGAAGACTCCTGATGGTCTCAGAGAATATATTTTACTTAAAGTATAACTTAAATCATCAGGTACTAAGGTCAACTATATCACTCTAGCCCAATGGCTGTTTCTAGATATAAAACTCAAAAAGGAATTCCTTTACCCCTAAGGATCATAAAGTTTTTCCAGACATGTGAAACTTTGGAGATTAAAGGCAAGGGGCCCACAGCAGTCAGGATGGATCAGTAAAGAGAAGTGAGAAAGGAATAATACAAAGTTGTAGATTCTCTGAAACTAGAGACAAGTAGGAATGGAACATAAAGTAGAAAATGATTTATTAATATCAAGGAACTTATAAGATTATGGCATTACGTTAATTATATGATTAAATGACAGTTAAAGAGTGAACTGACTGCTGCCTTTCCCTTGGAACAGTGAATAGAAAACAATATTTTGACAATCCAAATAGACATACTCAGACTTAAGCAGAATAACTTTGCTTTCCCCTGAAATGATCTCCTTTTATTACATCAGCAAAATTGAGACAGTTCATTAGCTCATGCGTTATTGTTCCTAACTCCTAAGTGTTCACTAGCCAATTCTGAGGCTACAGATATGTCCACAATAACTCACCATGACAACTCAGTTATACTTACCGCGTAAAGTCAAAGAGAGGTAAAGAAACTTTCCCCAAAGCTTCTGGTCCCTTTCGCTGTTTATTAGAATCAGGAGAACTTCCACTGCTTTGATTTAAAATTCCATAAAGAGTAAGGTGAAGAAGTGATTCTAATGGTAATTGTGATATCTGAATGGGAAAAATGATCCTGCAGAGGAAAAAAAATTTGTATAAATAGAAAAAAAACAAAGGTCAAATTTGAATTTTAGCTCATTAATAAAGCTGACAATATTAGGTTTTTATTCATCACATAATCTTCAATTCTGAGCACCATTAGCATACAAGGTTGGCTAAACTGTACTATAAAACCTTAAAATAATTTCTTTTAAATTTCAAATAGGTAACATTTCTTCAAAAATTTGTTACTGCTTTTAGCAAAGAATTTCAAAGTTGATTTCTGCACAAAGTAACAGTGATGTTCATTTCTTTAGAAAAATGTAGATGAACGCTTATGAATATTTCTAACTTAGGACATATATAAATACATACATACACAAACAGATATTTTTAATTTAGTCTGAAAGGACACAGAAGGGGCAATAGTGATTACTTATGAGGAGGCTATGAGATGGTAAATATTGAAAATAAAGTGACTTATTTCTATACTATATGCATGTCTCTATTTGATTGTATAATATACAATATCTGTAAATGTGCATGATATCTGTAAATGAAAAAGTAAAAGCATTTAATAAATTAAAAGTTCTGCAATTGCATATCTGCCCCAATAACTTAGTTTAGACATGGATTTAAGATATTTTTATGTGCTAGCCAAGAACTAGTCATCATGCATATCAGCTATAGGATAAATTAAAAAAAAAAAAAAAGAAATCTGATAGAATACATCTTTCTAAAATTATATGAGTTTATCTTTAACTTGAAGTCCTAGAATAATTAAAACTATACATCTACAAATTAAACATAAGAGTACTTCATATTTTTAAATGAAAATTTCAATCTGTTCTATGAAATTATATCTAGATTAGCCTCTAAGATAGCAATAAGAAATTAATAAATTAAGATTCTAATAAAAATGCAAGGTAGTTTTCATAACAGGTCACAATACAAGAATAAAAAGTCAGAAATTTTACTCACAGTTCATCCCATTTTATAAGATAGAAGAAATTCTTATAAGTGCCAACCTTCTTTGACTGAATAGGTTTAAAAAGATCCTTTCCATTGTGAGACAGGGAACATATCAAATAATATTTTTCATAGCTGAAAAAACAAGTAATTGTTGATAAAACAGATTAATTGACCAATACAAATATACATTGTTAATCATTACTGACTATTAACTGGAGTAATTTGGCTGCTATTCAATTGAATTTTTTGGAAAAATATCTGTTTTTAACCATTGTAAATTCTATAAAAAGAGAAGAGGTATAGCAAGTTGGGATGAAGCATAACAAAAAGAGTGCAGAGTGGAACATATATCCCCATGTGACTCTAAAGGATCTCACAATGATACCAGATAGAAATTTATCTCAATTTTGAGCTTAGTTACCAGCTTTTGACTTTAGTTAATACTGAATAATGATTAATTTCTACATAAATTCTAGGAATAAAGAGTATAAAATAAATATTATCTTTCCTACTTTCCATCTCCTCCTTCTCAGTTACTGAAATTGAGTTGAAAGTATTAATGGTACAGGGGCCTGACTAGGACTGAGCATCTGTTCCATGGGGACAGATGCTGTGTATTCTCTCATTAGATGTAAATCATTTAGTCTTAATTACTACAAGTACAGAAATGGTTATATATAGCCAGGCAATTCTGTAGGACAGCAGTGTTAAGTTCAATAACGTATTCTAAATATTCTAATTTAGGTTGAAGCTTATATGAGCTTTTTCTTCATATATACAATCTATTAATCATTGTTTCAAATCAAATCTTATTGAACCACAAAACACCTCTCAGGAACTGTGATTACTTTTAACAATCTCATTTCATTTGTCCCTCTTCAATTCAACTTTTTTTTTTTTTTTTGAGACTAGGTCTCACTATTTTTGTCCATAAAACTGCAGGCCCACGTTGCCCGGGGTAACAGACTCAAGCAAGCCCCAGCCTCAGCTTCCCAGGTAGCTGGGATTACAGGCGTGCGCCACCACACCCAGCTTCAATTCAACATTTTATTAACTTATTCTTAATTATTACTGCAGCTTGCTGCATTGTCGTCTACTGGGTTTTTTTTCCTCCTCATTTGTATCCCTACATTTGTGTGTATACCTGTGTGTGTGAAAGATGTGATGGGTACTATCCCTGCAATTATTTAAAAGAATAAAATAACTTCAGATAGTAGTAATACATTTTTAAATGTAAGTTCCAGGAGAACAGAGATGGTTTTTTTTCTGCCTTGTTTTCTACTGAATTCTTGTACTAAGAACAGTTCATAGGTGGTAATTGGTAAATATTTATTGAAAAAATGATATACTACTTTCAAGTCATCACTTAATATTTAAAATTTATTGTGTATTCACTTCTTTAATATGAAGTTTAATTTAAGCAGAAATTTGGGTAGAGTGTTTTTTTAATTAGGTTTTACCTCATTTTATAGCATTAAGCTATTCTAGAACTATTTCATTAAACTCAATTCAAACTTTTCAGTTTCTATCAGACATTTCCAAATAAACTAAAACTGACAAGCTTTATAGCATTGACAAAAAAAAAAAAAATGGAAAAACCTGTATGAAAAATTAAATAGACTATGTTCTTGCAGACTTTAAAGTATACCAATCAAGAAAATATAAACTAATAAAGAAAAACAAAAATCTAGTACTTTACATTGTTTCAGATTACCTTAATTCTAAAGGCAGAAACATAACAATCACAAGTTGACCAATTTGTTAATCAACAAGGTTAGTTATATATTTTTTCCTCCCCCACCCTTTTTTCTATACGCAGTGAATGGTATTTTTTACTAGAAAAGCTTTGAACAGCTAAGTAATTTTTATGAAACCCCAAAGGTATTTGGTGATTCTTATATTATCCTTTTAAATCCAAAATAAGCATGGATGCTAACCTTTCATGAGACTAGAATAGTTCTAGATAAAACTGTGCATTTTCTTTTAAACAGTCACTTACTTTGATACCCAGTTACTTGAAATTCCATGTGCAGCAAAAATAGTGAACTGGAGCTGTTCTGTTGTGGTCCATGCTTCTTTGATATTCCTGTTACTTTGGGCACAGGCTGCAGGATTCCTACCAGAATTTGCATGGAGTCTAAGAAGATCATAAATTGCTGCAGTTAATTGATCCATGCTTACTTGTACAGGATTTTCAGGAGTCAGTGAGCCTAGATTTAAAGAAAGTATTAATATAATATTCTGATAAAGCATTTTATTGCTAAAATTTGAATAAATTAAGGACATACCCCTTGATGAATTCTTGCTAGTGTCTCCTCCAGACAGTGAAGTCACCTGCATACAGGCATACAAATTAGTTAGAAAACTGTGTCATTAAAAGAAAATGTACTATCTGTAAGTTTAGCTTGAGTTTCAATGCATTAAGTGAAATGTTTTATCAAAGAAAGCCTTTACAGAAAAATCTCCCAAATATACAGAAGTAACATAACAATAAATAACACAGAAAGTGAAAGCCCTAACCAAATAAACAAATGAATTTTAGTACCAAGAAAATCAGAGTAACTGAAAATTACTGTAAAACCAAACAAAATCTGTCTCATTAAAACAATTTACCAACTAAGACTTGAAACCCAAAAATAATGAGTTAATACATTATTTGTTTCCCTTTACTTGTTTTACTGTTAGCATAAGAACATATAAGAAACTAAATCTCTATTATTATTTAGTGACTCAAAAAAGTTCCTATACATTGTTTAAATTAAGTTCCCCTCCTACTCCCTGCTCATTCCTTACTCTAGCAAAGAATCTAACGAACAGAAATCTCAGACAGCATTAGGGCCATGATAGTCAATCATATGGCAGCTGGTTTCATAGATGTCTTAATTTCTAGAAACAAGCACATGAAAAGAAATAAAAAAGAAAAATCCAAATTCCTGAATCTGCATGGATAGGATTTCTATGAGAATGAATGGATTTCTATGAGAATGAATCTCCTAAGTATCTGCTGAGGGACATGATTGTCAGTATAACTTTTCCTTCCTTTAAATTTATCATGTCTTAAGATTCACTTATCATCCATCCTCTCAGTCAGAGCTATGAACGGAGCTAATTAAACCCCATGGAAATACCATCGGTAGAATTTTTACTAAAAACAGTGATTATGATATCAATAAAGGGCCCAGTATTTGCTTTAACCTCCAATAACCTCATTTATGCTAAACTTCCTCCTCTACACACAGAAGTTTGACAGTTTTGGCATATCTCTATTTAATGTCAACAAAGAAAATTCTTCAAAGGCAGTCTATCCCTGGACCCTCATCCCTCAGCTTGTCAAGTGATCAATTTAAAAGCCAGTCAATATGATAACACTTTGTCCAAGAGAAGCAAAAATATGTCCCAGTCTAAGTGACAGATGACCACATAAGTACATATTTGTATGTAATAAGATGCTCATTTCTAAAAAATACTCACATCAACACTTTTACTCCTTGGAAGATTAACTGCTCTCTTTAACTTCTTTACTGATTCAGTAATGGCAAGAGTTTCCACACCATCTAAAGCACTACATATTTTTCTTACAGCTTTAATTACTTGATCTATGCCTCGATGCTGGTTCTTAAAAATAAAAAGTAAAGCAAACATAAGTATGTGGAATTTAAAGGCTCATTTTAGAGATAAAGGCAGAAAACAGAACCCTTAGCTGTGTCTAAGAACAGATGTCCTTTACTCTCTTGTGAAAAGAAAGAATACACACAAGATAGTTTTTCGATCATATAGCTTATTTCAACAAAGGAATAAAGGTTAATTTCTACTTTGCCTAACACAAGTATTCATATGCAAATACCATTATTTTCACATTAGAATTAGAGGCTATACATTACTAACAAATTACTAAATCATAAAAAAAAAAGTCATCTTCTTATTTTCATTTGAGAATAATTTCCACATTAAACCATAAATCCTTCTCTTTTGGGATCAAAAATCAGGTTATTCAGAAGCTGGTCATACATTAGTAACACCAAGTAAATGATTCAAACTGTATATATTATATGCACCTACACAACCATGACTAAGTTTTGTTTGCTGAAAAACTTTGAGGACAATCCCCCTGTACCCTTCAACTAGTTGATTTCACCACAACTTGAAAGTATGCATCTACAAATTATAAAATAATTTGCCTGATGATCTAAAATCCTTCTCCACCCACCCCCTATTATTTTAAAGTACAATGATTAAAAAACATCCTTATATAATGAACTAATTCATCAAACATTTATGCCAATTTATATGCCAAGTACTGTTAGAATGGGCTGAAACTCAGTACTGTACCATCCCTTAAAAATTTAAACTTTTCCATTCTTGAAACTAAGATACTATAAACTGAATTTTCCCTTCACCTTCATGCTTAAATGAAACCACCTAATTTTCTCAAATACCAAATTACCCTGCAGTCCTTAAGGCCTGACGATAGATCTTTTGAGTTCATTTTTATTTAATTTTCTATTTATGAGGAGGATTTTGTGCAATTAAATTTATGAAGCTCCTAAAAAAATTTTTTTTCTATTTATTTTACTCCCTGTACCTTTGGGCAAAAAAAATATTTATTATATCATGCTATTTTCCTATACTATTCTCCCTCACTATTAATGAGTCAGTTACTAATTTATTTTCTATCAGTTCCAAGTCCACCCACCCTTCCTCACTCTACTTTGTTATACTAAAGCTAAGCTTATAAATATTTCTCCTTTGCCAGAAGGTAGGTACAATGTCAACGGAGGGCACTGAAAAAAAACACTCAATGGCAAGAATAGCATGGGCATCAGGTTTTCCCATTTTTATTTTTTTAAGACCCAGTGGTCCTCAAAGACCAGTTCCAGTTATACCATCAGACCATGTTTCCCCAACCTGATAGCTCTGGCAAGTGTTTTTTTGCTTTTGTTTTTGTTTTTTTTTTAATCGCTGGCAACCTGTATATTCCCCTGTCACACCCAACCCTCCTCAAAGAAGATGAATTTCAGTCTGGAGTTGGCAGAGAGGTCATAACATAACATACTTGTCATTTCTGGACCCCTTACAGGAAGGCTGGTAAATTACAATTTTAAGGCCAAGTGGTAAATATTTTAGACTTTGTGGGCCAGGCACAGTCACTGTTGCATCTCAACTCTGCTGCTAGGACACGAAGGTAGACAAAGATCACCCATAAACAAAAACATGGCTGTGTTCCAGTAACACTTTATTTACAAAAACAGAAATCAGACCAGACTTCATATGGGGCAATATGTGAACTCCTGCCATTAGAATCCTCTTTTATAACCCTTGAAGCAAGTAACTTTCTTAATTAATGATTCTTTAAAGTTCCCTGTCAGGAACTATTGCAGTTTCTGTCTTCTGACATGACTCCTGACTGGTCTACTCTGCTGCTGACCTCTGGTCAAGCACAACCCACCCCAGGCATATTTTTACTCTGGATATTTATCTGATTTTCTACTCTGTATACCACAATAAACCTTAGTTACATATTTGTCCATGTGTAAACTTTATATCATCTTCATCTCTAAGCCTGTACCCTAACATAATCTTAGCTAAAATATCAATGCTGATCACAATCACCTTTGCTTCCAGCCCTAACACACGCATTCTAATCAAACCTGTTCTTTGTATTCAGACTTCACGTATCAGCTTCTACTACCAGGCAGGTAAGTGATGGATTAATTATAATACCCACAACCCACAAAAAGGAAAAATGACTACTATCTGGTGCATGGATAAACAAAACGGGGTAATTCACACAATGGAAGTATTCAGCAATAACAAAAGGAACAAACTAAGGGTCACATAATACAATTTATATACTACTACAAAGAGCTTAAAAACAGAATGGTATACAAAAGACATCAGATACAAATTATTAACATGGGGTATATAATTCCAAGTATTTGAATCCCCACTAAAGGCAAATTATAGAGACAGGAATTAGATCAGTAGTTACTTGGGGCTATAGGGAATGACTGCAAAGTAGCAGCAGCAATAGCTAATTTTTGAGAGTGATAAAAATGTTCTAAAACTGAACTGTGGTGACAGTCTTCCAACTATATGCACTTACTAGAAATTGACTGAACTATACATATCCACTGGGTGAATTTTATGGTATATAATACAAAAGATGTAAAAATATACGGTAAGTAAATATGATAGTTACTATTTCCAATAAGTCAGTCAGTGAAAAACTCTCAAAGTAATATTTGAACACAGATCTTAATGAAGGACAGGGGTAATCTATGCAAGCATTCACAGAAAGAGCATTAAAAGCAGAGGAAACTATAAATAGAAGGGTTCACTGAAGATTATAAGTCAGAATGATTAGAAAGAATCAGAGTGCACAGTCTGGAAGCCACAAGTAGTGATCTTAATTTTCCTAAACAAGATAATAAACAGGATTTTGAGCAAAAGAGTAGAATGATTTAACAAATATCAGGGGTTTGGAAATTTTATTCATTTTTCAAAGAACCATCTTTTGACTTTGTCTCTTAATTTACATTTGCTTTTTGCTATTTTCTTTTTTCAGTAATTTTTTTCATTTGGAATCATTTTAGATTTACAGAAAGGTTGCAAAAAAGAGTTTCAGTGTAACACTAAAGAAAACTGAACTAATGAACACCTCATATAATCATGTTATAGTTGCAAAACTAAGATATTAACACTGGTATATTACTATTAACTAAATGCCAGGCTTTATTTAGATTGTACCAGTTTTCCTATTAATGTCCTTTTTTTCTTTTTTTCACATTGTATTAGTAACATTTTTAAAATATTCTGTTTGAAAGACAGACTAGGGAGAACAGGGTAGCATTTGGGAGATCGGTAAGGAACTAGCGCAAATATTGTAATTGACTATGACTGGTACTTTGGAATTGGTCACGTTAATAAAGTATTTTCAAGGTAAAGATGACAGAAAATAAACTGCATATGTAATGTGGAAGTTTGTTTTCTTTAAATGCTCATGTCAAAATGTATATTATAAGACTTACATCAGTTTGAAAGGCCAGTTCCACTTGGTTGTGATAAGAATCTAAAAGTTCTTCAACAGGGTGTCTGAAATAAAAAACAGGTATAAAGTAGCTGAAGAATATGATATATAAATATTTTATCATGAAAATAAATGTATTCACATTCAAGAGAAACACCTGAACGTCTATAAAGAGTGTTCCAAATGCCATACCGTGTCATGACTTCTTTATAAGGTTTTTCTATCTGATGGAGGTGTTTGTTTAAATCCACAGGTGTTTCATCATCTTCAGCCTAGCCAAACAAATACATATACAAATAAATTATCAAAAAATTTAATTCACTTTGTTCTTTATACTGTCAACTTTAATATGGTTAAGTATATAATACATTTATTCAAACTAAAGTGATTTTCTCAGTATGGAAGATAAAATCTTATCAGAATGAAATATTGTTTGTAACTGACTTAAAATAATGAATCTATATTATGAAAAAATTGGTTGGTTTTCAAATGGAAAAATTTATATGCTTTTAAGTATGATTCTTGACATATAAATAGCACCATAGCAAAAACCACTTCTGTTCTATATATAGAGCAGAGAGAGAGCTAAAAAAACTATTAAAATGGCTGACAGCCAGGTGACGATCTGGCTGACAGCCAGATAGGGACTGGATGGGGAAGTGATCATTTTTGGATATTTTTTTAGTGATAATCAAAGAAGAAGATAAGAAGAAATTCTTATCCCCAATGTAAAAGGTACTAGTCTCTTTTTATGATAAAGCTTTACTATGTAAATATATTCAAAAACATAATTCTTTAAGAAACTGAAAAAAAGTTATCAATGATTGCTAAAATATAATGAATTTGTGAAAGTTTCCACACAACTGAAATAAATTCTATGTAACAAAGGAGCAAAACCTGAGAAAAGTAAAGTAGAAATGGCTGATGTTTTTCATCCAAAATTCTATCAAATAAAGAGTAAATCTCTGCAGAGATTAAAATTTATCCAGGGTTTATACATTAACACAATGGCTAAATTTCCTTCATTCTATTTTGCTTAAACCTCAAAAGAAAGTACTGATCTTTTAAAATAGAGAATTAGCTTTCTTTCGGTGAAAAATAATGTATTTTTCTCAGTTTGGTGCAAAGTCAATATAGATCTTTTTTCCCCAAAAAACTGTATACAATATTCAAAATCCTTCCTTTTTCCTCATATCTTTGACTGACCCTGTGTTTTCACACTTGTGCAAAACTATTACAAATTAACTTTTTAATTTTTCCACTTTAATTTCCAGCTGAGAAGTACGCCACCTAATTCTTCATGATTGAATACTGGCGCCCATCTTTCTGAAGACTCCTACTGAAGAAAAAGAGTTCATCATTCCCTAAACAACCCAGAACTCTAAAGAGAATGTACAAATTGCAGACTGGCTAATTAGCAGAATCATTCAGATTCAATCAAATGCAATTCATTCATAAGGTATTCACACTTACTGTTCGGGCCAGATTTTGGCACATTGCACTGAAGGTTAAGAGTTGTAGTTTAATCTCTGTGTCCCATTTTCGACAGTTTTGAATATGTTCATGACTTCCAAGGCAATGATTACTGTTAAAATATATTAATTATTAATCACTGTTATTTTACTCAAACTAGAAATTATATAGATGAGGGTAAAATGTAAATTCTGTCTGCAACAGAAATTGAAGAGACTGGTAAAATGCAGAGATCATTTTTAAACTAAGTAGAAAAGAGGGACACACTGTATTTATAGATGATTAAGAGAATGAAACCTGTAAAATTTCTAGACTAAATGCAGATAGAATAAATTACTTGGCTAATAAAAAGATTTATATAGTGATTATTTTAGGCAACAATGCTACCAAAGGAAAAAGGTGCCTATAATTAAATAACTATTGACTTATTTCAGAAAGAAAAACACAAATCACTTGTGAACATACTATCCCTCATCCTTCCTATTAAGAATATAAGCTTCTTAAGGCCAATATCAGATCTTAGTTATATCTAAAATCATTCAACTTTCTAAGCCATGATGTCTTAAACCTTTCAATATAAATTTATTGATCCAATGAATCAGTTCTATAGGATCTAATATATTTTTGGATTAAAATACTAACTTTTATTTTTTTCTACCCTAAATCATTAAAAATGAAATTTCTAAAGATGTTCTTCAATATTTAAATGAATAAACTTACTTTTGTAGTACTTCCTCTTGACCACAAACTTTCAGAACATAGCTGCCAACATTTACTTCATTCAAGTCATCATGTACCCAGCAAAGGGCTTGCATTATAATGATTTCTACAGTAGAACTCACTGTAAAAGAGTTAGTCATCATTTTCATTTTTCTCCCTTTGCTGCAAGTACACTTTTATTCAGATTGTATTTCTTATAATCTAAGACATCTATAAACAACATAAGTATAATACAAGTCACACATGCAGGCCACACACATTATTTAAAATTTTCTTAGTAGTCAAACTTTAAATGGTAACAAAAAGAAGCATTATAATTTCAATGCTGTATTTATGTTTTTGTTTTTTTTTTTTTTTTGAGACTAGGTATTGCTATTTTTGCCCGTGGAACCGCAGGCTCTCATTGCCTGGGGTACCACGGACTCAAGCAATCCCCAGCCTCAGCTTCCCAGGTAGCTGGGATTACAGGCGCGAGCCACCATGCCCAGCTATTTTTTTGGAACTGGGTCTCACTACAGGCCCCAAGCAGGAGTCAAACCGCGATCCCCAGCCCCAGCTGCTTCATAGGCTGAAGCTTACAGGCACGAGCCACAGTGCCCCGGCCTTAATGTTGTATTTAACAGTATATCTAAAACATCATTTCAACATATAATCAATATTTAAGAATTACTAATAAGTCTTATTCTTTTTTTCTACTAAGTCTTTGAATTCAGTGTGTATTTTGCACTTAAAACACACCTCAAAGGGCCGGGTACGGTGGCTCGTGCCTGTAAGCTTCAGTCTATGAAGCGGCCAGGGCTAGGGATCGTGGTTCCAGTCCCACCTGGGGCCCGTAGCGAGACCTAGTTCCAAAAAAATAGCTGGGCGTGGTGGTGCATGCCTGTAATCCCAGCTACGTGGGAAGCTGAGGCTGGGGATTGCTTGAGTCTGTGGTGCCCCAGGCAACGAGAGCCTGCGGTTCCACGGGCAAAAATAGTGAGACCTAGTCTCAAAAAAAAAAAAAAAAACCAAAAAAACAAAATGCCTCAATCTATATTAGTCACATTCCAGGTATTCAGTAGCCACATGTGACTAGGGATTACAGTATCAGACAAGACAGGTATAAGCTAAGAAAGCTACTTTCCTATTATAGACTCTTCCAAAGAGGATGACAGTAATATCTAGTAGACAATGATTTAAAACAAACCATAAAGAATGAGAACTGCCATTTTAAATGTTTGATATTTGACAGGCAAATTCTTCAATGAAGAATAAAAACGCAGCAAACAGTAACTATTGCTTAATTATCATTCTTGACAAAAGTTGGACACTAAGCTTATACAATTAAATTAAAGCTTTTAAAGCAATCTATTTCTATACTAGGGCTCCCCTGTTCAGTTTAGAAGATAATGATTACATTCAGACTTCATGAAACTAACAGCGTGACAGAAAAAGTTACATTTCTTATAGTCAAATTTAAGGTAACACCGTTAAGATACAAGTCAGTTTGTCTTAATATGTGTACATACATAATATGGCTACATTTCTTAACAGAGAGATAGTGCATGTTTATGAAGAAACATAGGTCTTTAAAATATTTAAAATTAAAATATAAAAATATTTAAAATATTTCTTTAATTAGCCAAATTTTTATATATGTCAAATCTGATAAAAATTAAAACATCTGCTGTTTACTCAGGCTTACTCGATGGGGGTGGGGGCTTACTGATGTTTTCCTTTTTCAATTTTAGTATTCCTTCTTATTGCATACTTAAGATTTAAATGACTGCACAAACTAAGAGTTAAGGTAAGTATAAAAAGAATAAACCTTCAGACACTAAAAGAATGACTGCTATAGTTTGCTAACATTTTAATTTCAGACTATTTTTCAAAGGATCTTGAAAAAGTGCAAAGCCACAAATTATCTAAGTTTTAGACATATTTCTAGTTATAATCACGAAAGGGAAAATAAGGCAGAAAAGTAGGATCTTATTAGACTGTTGAAATTCTATTAAAATACTACACTAAGGGCTGGGCATGGTGGCACATGCCTTTATTCACAGCCTATGAAGCGAGAATGAGACTAGGAATCCCTTGAGTCAGAGGGTTCCAGACCCGCCCAGGGCAACACAGTGAGAACTAGTCTCATAAAATAGCTGGGCACAGTGGTGTGTGCCTGTAATCCCAGCTACCTGGGAAGCTGAGGCTGGGGATAACTTGAGTCCATGGTACCCCAGGCAACGTGAGCCTGCAGTCCCCTGGGCAAAATAGCAAGACCTAGTCTCCAAAACAAACAAATAAATACAAAATAATACACTATGTGAAAAGTAAATACCAAAAAAACATTTTTTGAAACAAAAATTTCCTGCAAACTCTCACATCACAGCTCTTGAAAAGATACCCACAGCAAGTTGGAAAGAAAGAGCTATAGCAAAGGAGAATTTTCTTCTCCTTAGAGGAGGTTCAGCAAGATAACTGGAATTTCAATTTCACTGACAGTTTTATAAATAAGCCTCTTCTTTTCATAAAATGAAAATTAAAAATTGGACTTTTATTAGGTTTTCTAGTCTTAGCCAAAAGTCACTGATTAACAAGTCACTCAGCATTGTTTAGAGAAATATATAATTAAAAAGGTAAACTTTTTCCCACTAGTCTTAACCATAAAACAATTCACAGCAATGGAATTTTTAGGGAAAAGAAATAACTAAAGAATGTAAAGTATTTTGATATACACACAAAACTATTTTCAAACATACTTAATAACAAAGTTGGTTATCTCTAATGATATGTTAATACTAACAATTTAAATATTTTCTCCCTAGTGAAAGTGAAACAAAATGGCTGGGGAACTACAAACCTACCATCACATGTAAAAGTAACTGGTAGTTGAAATCCTTCAATTTCAATTGAAACCTTCACACTGGCATTTTCTCCACTGATATTTCTTTGCAGTATGACTGGGCTTAACAAATAGCCTGGATTTGTGCAGTGACTGGTATATGGAAAGTTGGTCTTCAATCTGTTCACAAGAAAGAAATTAGTTTTGTAAAACTGCATTTCAGAGCTCTAAACAAGGCTGTGCATACTCACAGCTATTCAATTCTCTGTCTTTGTCCAGAGACAAAGCAGTTCATGAGAGCTACAATGAATGAACCCTTGTCAAAATGCCAAGTACCAGGATTTTAATTAAAAGGAATCCAAGGAAAGAGATTAAGCACTGCCAGGATACCTTTGGTAACATTCAATATTAACCAAGTACACACAGATAAAAGACATTAAATGAGTTTCTATTTCCAGTGATTCTTTTGCTACACAGTACACAGACATAAAAAAAACGTATATTTTTAATGAGTCATTCATAATATAGGCAATGTAGCTGCCAGAGGGATAACAAGTAAGTTGCTTATTAAAAAATTTTTTGTAAAGTTCCTTTTTCCTATCAACATTGTTTTTGGCTCTTAGAATTCAGTAACAACAACCACCACCACCACCAACAACAAAAAAACCCACAAAAAACAAATGGCTCCTTACAGTGCTAGAAACCCTTTATTCCCTCAAAGAGATTTGTAAAACTTGGCGAATGGTAAGATTGTCTAAGAAGGCATTCATGGTATTCATGAATTTATTAGACAAAAATCATATTCAATGAATTTGATTTTGGGGAAAAAACGTTTACATTTACTTTTCTTAAAATTAGTTTTTTCCTTTACATGTGCATGTATTGTTAAAAACCTACATATGTGTAAGTGGTTAAAAGTAAATTTTAGATTATATATATTTTACCACAATAAAAAAAAAAACTTTTTAGTGAGGAATTTGTTTCTGTTCTACACCTTGGAAGATACTTAGTCCAGAGAATGCAGCAATTTTCTTTTTCTGTAAAATTGATTTCTTCTGTTCTCAGATATTTCTGGTTTATAAAAATTGGGAAAGACTTAAGATGGTAGTAGACTCCTTAGAGTTTAGGGGGTTGTGAATTTGTAACTACACTTTTAACATACAAAACAAATTAGTAAATTGAGTCTTGTTCTTTGATTAGTCACTTTAAATATAATAGATAAAATAAGGTGTTTTTATGGAGTCTCTTAGCCATATAGCACAGTTTGATATTCTTAAGTAACTGCCTATAAATAGTATACATTCAATTTCCTCTAAAGTTTCCATTTTCCTGTATCACCACCATAAAAAGTTTTATTTGTTTAATGTGATTGTACAAGTTCAGGAAATTTAACATCTCTTCATACAGTAAAATTATTTATGGTTTGTTTTCCTGACATACGGTCAATCAAATTAATGTTATAAATGACATTAGCAAATCATGCAAAATCAGGACAAGGGAAGAGATAAAAATGAGAGATTTAAAAGGTTATAACTGAATTTATACTACTTTATGGGAAAGACAGTTGGCATTGTTTAGAATAAAATGAACTGCAAGGATGGAGTCCTTAAAATCATACAGGAAATCAACAGACTACTGTAGAATATAAATATCAGATGTGCGCCATATATTAAGACAGTTCAATGATAAGTGTGAAATACACTTTCTCATCTTACCCTAGGAGACTACTAATGAAGCAACAAAAACTTCCATTGGTATCTAATGTTCATTCCTATAGGGACTATTTTTCTGGACTTGTAACTACTGAATATAGGAAACTTTGCAATTACAATAAACGTGATAGGAAATAAAGATCAGGGAAAAGCGTAATAATAAATATCCCAAGTCAAAGTATCGTAAGTGAAAAGGACTCTTTAAAATCACTAGTCCAAACTCCCTAGTTTCATAGAATCAAAAACAAAACACCAAGACCTAAAACTTGCACTAAATTCCCAGGCTGTTATACAGTCATCTCAACTGTATACAATTATGTGAATTCCTCAATCTTACATTCACTGACTTCTGCCGCAAACTTTCTCTGTAACATGGGTTTTGTGAATCAATACACAAACTTCCTTGATTTAAGCTACTTTAAGGATTTCTAGTAATCCTAACAGAACTCCTGATATAATGAAAAGAAAACACAGTGGAACAGAGGCAAAGGAGACCTGAATGTTACTGACTAGTTAAGTAAACCAGGGTAAATTACTTTTCTAAGTGATGTGGTAGATCATTTTTCTAAGTGCATCAAAACTAATATGCAAGTCACATTTTCACTGGTTAATAAAATATGAGAAGTCTATGGTCAGACCTCAGTTTTTTTTTTTCCCTCTAAGTACTCACAAACCTAATGAGTAAGGATGGAGGCCCAACCGAAGTTCAAGTTAATGTGTCAATTGACTGTCTCAAAATTTTAGCCAAAGAGAGAAAATAATTAACATTTTAAATGTTCTGAATTATTAACAAACTGATTTCAGGTATTTTTTTAAATGACATTTAATTAAAAAATAAACTTAATTTATAAAGAAAAATTTCATACTCTGTAATGGATTGACAAAAAGCTGCCACCTCCTCATTCTGTACTTCAATTTCTTGAAGAAGAGAACTTCCAGTTGGCAAACTTCTGGTCCCACCTGGATCTTCCTGTAATCAAAAAAGTGTTTCTATTTTAAAAGTGAAAGACAGCCCCCAAATGCTATATAGCTGCACAGCATAAACACATTTAAAATATAAATATACAAAGATATGGAAGTAAAATAAATCTTATCAGTAACAAAATCGTAAATTATCTATCTTTATAAAAGTAATGTCAACTTATTTTAAAATTAAATGGTTTGCTGGGTACATGCCTGTAAGCGGCAGCCTAGGAAGCATGGCCAGGGCCAGGGATCGCGGTTCAAGTCCCGCTGGGGGCACATAGTAAGATTTAGTCGCCAAAAAAATAGCTGGGCGTGGTGGTGCGTGCCTGTAATCCCAGCTACCTGGGAAGCTGAGGCTGGGGATTGCTTGAGTCTGTGGTACCCCCCCGGGCAACATGAGCCTGAGGTTCCACCGGCAAAAAAAGCGAGATCTAATCTCAAAAACAAAAACAAACAAACAAACAAAAAACTAATAATGGAAATACTATGTAATCTAGCAACCCACTCCAGGGCATCTAACAAAGAACAAGAAACCATAAAAAAAAATAAACACTAAGATACACTCTACAATGTTTACTGCAGCACTATTTACATAGGTAGGACATTGAAGCAGCCTAAATGCCCATTAATGAATGACTGGATCAAAAAGATGTGGTATGTTTACTTTGTAGAATGTTATTCAATCATTAGAAAGGTACAATGAAAAATGAAGGTAGCTTGAGGGAATTATATGTGTATAATGCAAATTGGAATGATAAAATCAAATGCCAGAATTTACAGAGGAGATGACTTGATAAAGTAAAATACCTACAAAAACTAGTAAACAATTAAAAATACCCTAAGGACAGACTAAGGTTACAAGGAATAGAAAAAGGGGGATGAGGAAGTAAGTATAAGGGATAGTGCTGTGGTCAAAAAAATAATTAAATAAAAATTGGGGAAACTTGCCGGGTATGGTGGTGCATGCCTGTAGGTGGCAGCCTAGGAAGCCACGGCCGGGGCCAGGGATCATGGTTTGGTTCCCACCAAGGGCATGTAGTGAGACTTAGTTCCAAAAAAATAGCTGGGCATGGTGGTGCGTGCCTGTAATCCTAGCTACCTGGGAAACTGAGGCTGGAGATTGCTTGAGTCTGTGGTACTCTGGGCAACATGAGCCTGAGGTTCCACAAGTAAAAATAGCGAGACCTAGTCTCAAAAAAAAAAAAAAAAATTGGGGAAACTTTTAAAAAATTTAAGTAAAATTATTTTAAAAATAAGTAAAAATAAATTTACACACAAATTCAAATTGTTAAAAACTCATATTTCCAACATCCTTTGAAAAACTGCTATCGACACATGATGGCAGTAAAAAAAGTTCTCATCATAAGAAAAATGTATAACTGTGATTTATATTAACTTACTCTGTTAATCATAACATTTTCATGTTCAAGTCAAATAAAATGAATACTAATTTAATATATATGTTATATACATTAAATTATATATATTATGTCAATTATTTAAAAAACAATTGTAATTGGCAAGAAAAAAAAGAGAAGAAAATAGATCATGCCTGTGTTAGACCCCTCAAATTCAAAGAAAACAGATGGTTCTTTATGTAGAAGAGTATGAGTTTTAGGAGTTAGTAGATATTAGATTTTTTTAAATTAATAAACTTACTTTTTAAAATTAGTAAACCCATAAATATCTTGATGGTCCTTCAAAATACTTAACTTTATGTCTGGCTAAAATTTATAATATTTCAGGAGATAAATTCACCACCCAAGGATAGCCTAAAAGCAGAGTCCCTTTAGAGGTGTCTAGGCTTATGGTCTAATACATAAAAAGACACCTAATTATACTGATTAAAACTGATAACAATTATATAAGTTAACTTGTGTTATAGAAGAAACGTAGCAAAAAAATCATACAACCCTAAAAATGGGACTTGTTATTTCTAGCAAATTGTATGATCTAACCTCTTAACTGACACCACAATCTAATTCCCAGAACTTCCCAAATAATTTCTATGTTCCCGTTAGCTTGAATCATATCCTGTTTCTATAAAACATAAATTGAGCTATCTTGCCTCTGAATTTTTCTGTCTGCAGTGACTTCCTCCCTTAAACCTGCCCTTACAACACGCATCAAAAAATCTATTAAAGGCCCAATGCACATATAATGCCACTAGATCGACAATTCCAAGGTCCAATGCACATACAATGCCGCTAGATGGACAATTCCTTTTATGATTAATCAGTATGAGAACTTCCCACCAAATATTTCTAAATACTGAGTAGGAACGAAACACCGTATTGTTATATCTGCTTTATATTTGGACTAATGTGAAAGCGCCTTGAAGGTCAGAATCAAATTTTATTGAATTTTATTACTTCACAGATTTTTGTATCCAATCCAGAAGATATTCAAACCATGGGTTTGATTTTTTTTTAAATGTTTTATTCTCCCTAAAAACATGTTAAAATTTACTTACATATCAGCAGTAAATTTACCACAATAGTCATAAACATTTAAATTATATCACACACACATAATGTCTTCAAGAGTGGTGGTTATTTTCATTATTATCTCACTGTATAAAATAAGCTTTCTCTATTATTATTGGCAATGGTATCTAAATTATAATGAAATACTACCTCATATCCTAAAAATAAACAAGTGTTGGAGAGGATACAGAGCAACGGGAATCTTTGTGTACCCTTGGTAGGAATGTGAAACAGTACAGCTGCTATGGAAAAGGCAGGTGGTTCCTCAAAAAAGTTAAAATAGAATTACCCGCATGATCCAGAAATCCCACTTCTGGATGTGATTACCCCAAAGAACTGAAAGCAGGGTTTTTGTACACCCTTGTTCACAGCAAAATTATTCACAATAGTTAAAACATGGAAGCAATCTAAATGATCATGATCAAATGACTGGAAATGCAAACAAAATGCAGTATATAGACACAATGGAAAAATTTTTAGTCTTAAAAATGAAGGCAATTTTGCAGTATGCTACAATATGAGTGAACTTGGAGTACATAATGCCAGGTAAAATTAACCAAGCACAAAAAGACAAATAATTCTTTTTTTTTTTTTTTTTTGAGACTAGGTCTCGCAATTTTTGCCCGTGGAATCACAGGCTCTCGTTGCCCGGGGTACCACAGACTCAAGCAACCCCAGCCTCAGCTTCCCAGGTAGCTGGGATTACAGGCTTGTACCACCACGTCCAGCTATTTTTTTGGAACTAGGTCTCGCTACGGGCCCCAGGTGGGACTCGAACCGTGATCCCCAGCTGCTTCATAGGCTGAAGCTTACAGGCACGAGGCACCGTGCCCAGCCCTAAGACAAATAATTCTGAGATTTTACTTATATAAGTTATTTTGAGTATGCAAAAATCATAAAGACAGGAAGTATAATTGTGGTTGTCAGGGGCTTAGAGAGAAATGAGAATGGGGAGTTAATTTTACAGGATAGATGGTAATGCTGGCTGCATACAAATGTGAAAGTACTTAATTAGCACTGAACTATACACTTAAGATGATTAAGATAAGTAATTCTGTTATGTATATTTACCATAATAAAAAACAAATACCTGTAATTACTGCTTACCATATGTCAGGTTCTGCTGTAAGAAATTAACATACATGTATGTATATATGAACATTTAAGGTACAGAGCAGGTAATTAACTCATCTAAGGTTAACACAACTAATACTGTTAGGACTTCAACCAAAGCAATTTGGCTTCACAATCTTATGATTAACACTATCAAATTCTACTTCTCAAAAAGTCTCCCTTAAAAACAGAGTAAGAAAACAACGTGACCTCCATGGGATCAATGCTGTGGGACTCACAAAAAAATCATCCCTTTTGGGGGGCAAATTTTTATGGACACACAGGCTTCTATTTTATACTGCAGTTGTATGTTGTCTCTCTCTTCTAGAAAACTCAAGTTTCTTAAGGGTAAGATGCGTGAACAGCCGGGGATGGTGGCGCATAAGCGGCAGCCTAGGAAGCCGTGGCAGGGACCAGGGATTGCGGTCTGAGTCCCGTCGGGGCAACATAGCGAGCGAGACCTAGTCCCAAAAAATAGCTGGGTATGGTGGTGTGTGCCTGTAATCTCAGCTACCTGGGAAGCTGAAGCTGGGGATTGCTTGAGTCCGTGGTACTCCAGGCAATGTGAGCCTGAGGTTCCACGGGCAAAAATAGTGAGACCTAGTCTCAAAAAAAAAGATCTGCGAACAATTCACATTTGCAATCCTTACACTAAATACCCTTGGGTATTTTTTAATGAGCAAAAGACAAAGATGATCATAAGAAAAAAAGTGCTTGTGCCATTATCCAACAGAGTAAATGGAACTATGAAAGAAGGCTGTAGGTAGGGGAAGATACTGAGTTCCAGATATTTTGTATTTGGAAATCTATATAGATGCTTGGCCATCACATCTAGAAAAATTTTATTCCAGAAACATTCTATTTCAGAGCTAAGTCATAGATTTGGAGAAAATCTAGTCACATAATTTTCTATAGGAAAATTTTCTCTGTTAATTGCTGTCAGCATACATCAGGATCACAAGAACAATATCCTAGTCAAAGGGCTTTTAGACCAAGCTCCATAGGAGAACAGTTTCTTTAAGAGACTGAAGGATAGATACACAGGGCTTTATCTGCTGAGCATCAAGTGTGGATATCTCTTTACAGATACACACAAACTGGGATGAGAGGGGGAGAGTAAGACATTGGATCATGTGATTATAAAGGCTGAGAAGACACAAGCTAAAGATGCAAGATAATTGGTGGTGGAGTTCTTGTCTGCATCTGACAGGTTCAAGATCCAGAAGATGTTTCAGTCTAACAAGAGAGAAAATAAGTGACCCCTCACAAAGACTGTTAGGTAGAAATAGTACCCCCTTATTGACAAAAGGATCAGCTCTTTGTTCTCTTCCAGTCTTCACCTCACAAGACAAGGCCCATACATACTAGGGAAGACAACCTGCCTTTATTCAGTTTCATTCATTTTAGGAAAACCCTTACAGACAAACTCATAAACAATTTTAACCAAATATCTGAACACCTGTTGGCTAAGTCAAATAGATAAAATTAATCTCAGAGCATCTCAACCATAGAGAGCTGAGGAATGATATTCCTGCCAGGAGTTTAGATCAGTAGCTTCTAAACTCCATACCTTAGAACCCTGAAGATAAAGTACTGACTAAAGGAAAATTGTTAGAGAGATAATCAAGAACTAAACTGTGGAGTAATGCCTATTTAAAGGCCAGCTAAATAAAAAAGTAAAAGATCAAAGCAGAAAAATTCAGGAAATAGATTTAACTAGGCAAAATAAAAGTTGGATGTATTCAATTGTTGCATATGAAGCAAAAGAGCTATATGTTCCATATATTGGCAGTTAATGTTACCACTAATGTTTCTCCAAATGAGAACTGTTGGCTGGTAGACGTAAGGTATGAGAAATGAATTGACAAGAAGAGACTGTCTAGCTACAGCCGGGGGTTAAGTGGAGATATGGACCATGAGATAACTTTATTAATAAAAGAAAGGGATATTTATAGGGACACAGGGTGAGCCGCAGAGAACAAGTGAAAAAACTGAAAGATTGGAAAGTCATTAGTATAAAAATGGTAGAAAAGGCTTTAGAGAGACAGGAAAGACAAAAGGTGAAAGGAATTGTTCTGGAAAAAGAAGTATAAACAAAGGAATCTCCTTAAAAAGGGGAGCTAGCTATCTATTCTTGCCCCACCTAATTGAGCAGTCAGGTAAAACTTTGTAATACAGAAGGTAGACAAGCTCCCGGATATACAGAGGAGACACATGGAGAAGGGTCAGATTGAATCTTGGCTTTGGACTTGTACCAGGGACTTGGAGGCCAGATATGTAGACACACTTGAAACAGACATGTGGGGAGGTTGACAAAGGCAGCCATTATCTTAATTTGTATTGATTTTGCTTCTTTCATCGCAGATATGCTTGGACTCTTTAACCCCCTTCTGTTATGGCACCTTGCCAGAAGTTGCCTAAGATTTGTGGCAAGCTTTCAAGCTTCAGAGGTCACTTTTGCCCAACCTCATTTGGCTGGACATTTAGCACAGGGGATGGGTAACTTTGGGTGTTTTATTGTGAAACTATTACACTTTCTTTCCTCTGTGCATACTAATCCTAGTAAAGTTCTTTTGCACTAACTACGCTTTGCCTTTGTGTGCACAGAGTCAGAGACCCCATCAGAGTATGCAAAATTTGGAGGTCTCTGAGTACCCCGTAGTTTGCACGAACCAGAAAAAAAGGGCAAATCTGAGGTGAGCAAGTCTGTACACCCGGTAGCCTTGCTTCAGTATTTTAAAATGGAGATATCATCTATTATTGGAGAAGTAAACGGAGTGGCTGGATTATGGGTTTAAGCAAAGTAGTGAAAGTTTGAAATAATTCACAAACTTAGCATGACAAAGTCTATAAAGTAATTATAAGAATATGGGTAAGCTTTATTATCTAGCAGATGGAAAACACTACCAAGTTTTTAATAAATGTAGTTTAAACTTTAATCATCTATTTGTTACTATTCAGAACAAAGCTGGTTACTTCCTTATTAGAAAGAAAAAATTTTACATAGAGTCTTCAGTAAGTTATTCAAAGAAAGTACTAACATTTCACTAGACAATGAAAATGACGTTTTGGTTCATTTTCCCCATTCTTTTAAAATAATGATAGACATTTTCCCAAAGGAGATATAAATGCTTAAAATGTTAATATCATTACTTTAGAAACAGTCACTATCCACAGACCTTTGCCAAAAAAAAAAAAAAAAAAAAATTTACTTCAAATAATAATCACTGCAAAGATCTTAGAAAGCTGCTCAAAACAGCTGTATTTAAGTAGTTTTAGACTCATAGTCTGATTTAAACTTTAACTCTCAGAAGATATAGTTTCCTGGTTTTGGTCACATACAAAAAAAATGTGAACTAAAGTATTTAGTTTACTATTAACAAAAGACACTATAAGGAAACAGGAAGTAAGCTTGCTGAGCCAGAAGAAAAGCACCCAACTGAGTTTTGATCACAAAGCATAAAATTCTTACAGGAAATGAATAATTAAGTATATAGAGTAATTAAAAAGGCTAAACATTGCAATTGTATTTCCCAACAAAAAACATGAACCTCAAAAAAAGTTTTTTAATGGAGTTGAAGGTGTGCAAGAAATTAAAAACTATGCCAGTGTATATGCCACAGACTTTCAAAATCAGCCTATTACTAGTGTTCTGTTTACCATCCCCTTCTGGCCTAAATCAAACCAAACTTTATCTTTATCTTGATGAAATCTTAGTATTAATTAAAGGGATCAGAACGTTTCTTTGGATGTGAAAAATCCTTTCTGCAGCATTTGCCACAAGTAACAAACCAAATCTCTGACTAGATCTCCAAAGACTCTTTGCAGCTTCCTGTGTCCATTTTTAATTATAGTAGCTGCCTCCTTGGATTTTCTTTCCCACTGGTTCTTGTTCTACTTTCAGGAATACTAGATTTTAAAATTAAACTACTAAAATGAATTTTCCAATTCACAAAGAAAAAGGCAAAAAATAAGATTTGGTTAACCTTAAACTTTCTATAAAATGTATTTTAATTTGTAGCACTTGCTATCACTTGACTCTTAAAATCTAACACAGGCATGGTGGTGAGTGCTTGTAAGCAACAGCTTATGGAGTCGCAGCAGGGCCTGGGGATTGCGGTTCAGTCCCGTCCAGGCAACACATCAAGACCTAGTCCCAAAAAATAGCTGGGCATGGTGGTGTGCGCCTATAATCCTAGCTACCTGGGAAGTTGAGGCTGGGGATTGCTTGAGTCCGTGGTACCATGGGTAATGTGAGCCTGTGGTTCCACGGGCAAAAATAGCAAGACCTGGTCTCAAAAAAACAAAAACAAAAAAAACTAACACAAAGTAATGTATTTATTAATAGACTGAAAAAAATTATTAGACCAATGTTTTATATGACTACTGTAATTTTGAGGTATTCTACTCCATGAATTGGTTTAAAAAACTACATTCAAAACACAAAATTTTAAGTCTACTTCCTCTTTTATATGGCAACTTTCTAAACTTTAAATACTATTTCTAAAATCAATCTTAGAAAAATCATCCAGTCTAATCAACTTTATTTCACTGATGAAGATCCAAATGGTGACTGAACTCTACTACTAATATACCTGGGCAAAACAGCTCCAATCTTCTCAATTTCTTAGCACTGCTTCCAGATCCGCAACACTATCCTTTTCAAGAAGCTTACCTCTTAGAATGTGGTGCTCAAAAATAATTATTAGACAGGGTTTCAATTAAGCTGAATGAAGTGGAATAATTAAAGAATTATATACCCAAGTCCAGCTGCAGTTAGACTCTTTAATATTGAGCAGGAGCCTAAGACACCTCAAGTCAGACACTGTGCCACTGAGTGTAAGAGCTGACATGATCACTGATGAATCATATTATTTTTGCTTACTTGTCTTTGATTCATGTTTGCTATAATCAGTTCGCCTGCTCCATAATCCTTCCCTCTCTAGTCCCTCTATAGTTTAAAACCTATGAACATGATCTTGCCCAGAAGTGTAGTTAATTCCTGGAGTCCCAGAAACTAGCAGTTCTCTTCAACTGTCATGTGACACTATTTTCCAGATCTTCCTATCTATAGGATAGTACCTGGTCTCTATTTCTGCAAAACACTTTCTGAAGGCATCTAAGAAAGGAAAATAACACTGGCACTGTGACAGATACTAAAGTGAGCAGGAAAAGATATATGTAAGGAGACAAAGAAAGAGAGGTACATGAGTATCACAGCCCTGCCCCCAACAAAGGAAAAGGGAGGAGAAGACATGAATTCAACTAGAAGTGTCCAGTCTAAACTAAAGAGGAAAAGGAAGCTAAAAACATTAGCAACTTCTGCATGAATGAATAACCCTAGGGAGAAGGAAGAAAAGTCTTTGAAGGGAATTTCCTTAAACACCTGTATTGATAAGAATGAAGAACAGAACTATAGTTACTGTACTCTAACTAGAAAAATTATTTAAGGGTGCTGGGATAGGTTATCTTCCCTAGAAGAAGAGACAGCAGGGTTTAGACTTTTCTTTTCCAGATATAGTATATACCTTTGCATATTTGTATCTTGTTCTTAAAATATGTGAGTATTCTGAGTGTTTAAGCCCCATTCTCACTTTAATGCGAATTATATAGTTCAGTGAACTAGATCAGCATTCACCTACTTAACTAATATTTAGGGGAAAAGCAGCACATTCTGCATGAATTGATGGACTAACATGAATTATTAGCTTTAAAAAGCCATTTTGGATGTCTGAGAGAAAAAAAGCAAAAAGTCGTATCAAAAAATTTATGAAAAAGGGTATTTTGGACATTAGAAAAGTCTTTACCAGTGCAGTTTTCCAAATATATTTCAACTATTGTTCACACTAGGAAATATATTTCATTAAATTCTCTGAAATTTTTCAATATTATTTACAAATTTACTAACATAATATCTTAACACCTTTCAATTAAAAAATTTAACACATTTTAAAATGGAGCCAATGTTTGTCAGATTGTTTTTTCTTAATATTTGGCTATTTTCTTATGATTTTTGTTTTTACAAAATAGCAGTCATTTCCTAAATGAGATCTTGGGAACAATTGGATGCTGCAGTCTCTTCAGAGGAAAAGAAAGGAAAGTCAGAGGAAAGAAAGTCCATGGTCCTGTAGGGGCTAAGTGTAGGTTCAGCCTTCCCATTGGTAGAAGTGAAAGCTCCACTTATCCAGAGTGAGCATCCAGTCACTTTCAAACAAATCTGCTCCTTGTATCACATCTTAGTATGTATGCATGCATTCATAACTCTACAATGTGCGCATTGTAGCCACATACATAGATTATCTTGAATTTAATATGAATAATTATAGATGGCTTTGGCTTATTTCATTATCTGTATCTGACATTCTTATCGCCCAGATTTGTTAAGTCATTTATCATAAACCCTAAGGGAAACAGATTATTTGAAGTGAACTGAGATCACCATTGTAGATGAACTGTGGTTTTCATCTCAAGTTAAGGCCTCTGGATACACTAGAGTTATTATTGTGCAATGATTCAAGACTGGAACTCAGAACCTAAGAGCTACATGCTTTTTATCTATGCTGTAAAAGTTCATACAACTCTTTATACTCACTGAGATAGTAAAAATTCATGAGACGTCTGTGAGACCAAAGTAACTCATTATGCAGTAATTGCACTGTAGTTAGTTAAATGCACTCATATTTTAGAGATCTATTCTGTAGTATTATAATCTTAGAAAAGATAGTATTAATAGTAAAGCAATTTTTACTGGTCTAAACACACTTAGTCCTTCACCATACAATGTATAACTCACAGGCTATGTAAGAACAAAGAAGACAAGATTTAAAATTCAAAGTATTTCTTTTACTTAATAAGTTATGCACACAACTAAGAATTCTGTGTTCTACCAGAAAGTTTAAAAAATTAGAAAGAAAAGACTATACCTGAGATAGTTGGCCCTGGACTTTTGTAAGCTGAGTTGTCCGAATATTTAAAGACTGGCTTCTTGTTACAGTTGCGCCAGAAAGAGATTTTCCATTCACCTTTCTTTCATGGCGACAATTTGCGAGTGATCTCTCTTCAAGAAGAACAGCATCCCAAGGATCCTCTGCTGTCAAACCTGGAACAGTTTTTTCTTCTTCATGGTCTAACACTTCCACATTGTCTATCTTAGGCTTGCTTAGAGGATCCAAGTCTAACCAGTCAAATTTACTTATACCTTCAGACTTCGGAGATACCTGTAGACTGTTTATTGTAGTTTTTGAACTTGTTATTTCCAAATCAGTCCTTGCTTTTCCATTTTTTAAAAATTCTGATGTACTAGCTATTTTGTCAAACAACTTTGCCATGTCAGGACTGACTGCTGGATGAGAGATAGGTAAGCTTCCTGGTGGATGAAAGGGTGCAGCATGTGTCAAAGGATATGAAAAATATGGGGACTGTCCTGGTATACTTAAATATATAGGTTCCGCAGGTGGAAAAGTGGGCATTCTTGGATTGAAGCCATTTTGGAATGCTGTCTGTTTACTACTGTAAGTTGACTGGTAAAAGGAAGGTAAAGTATAAGTAGGAGGTGCAGATAATCCAGGTGGCCACTGCCCTCTCTGAAGAGTAGGTCTAAGATAGAGTTGTGCTGAAAATGAAGGGCTCAGAACAGGCGTAACTGGTAATACAGGTGTTTTCCTAGTCTCAAAACTGTCATCCAACAATAGTTTCTCAAGTTCAGCTTGAGTGAGCTTTTCTACATCAATATCGACTGCTCTTTTTTGGGTCTCTGATTCAGGAAACACCATGAGATCATAATCCTGTTTACTATAAACTTGTGCTTTTTGTCTGGTGCTTGTTGACAATTCAAAACCTCTCTGATTATCAGTCATTCTCCTGTCCTTTTGCAATTTTGCTAGAGCCTCTGCTTCCATTTGTAATGCTTCTTCTTTGCCCACATCTTTTTTTCTTGTTTGTTCCAGATGTGAAGATGAACACTGCTTAAATTCATTGTTGCTGGATATCTGAGCCATATCTACTTAAAAGAACAAAGCTTTTCCTAATCTGCTTTTTTCTTGTAGTTTCCAAAATTGCAAGACCTATATGTAAAAAATAAACAACATTCAATTAGATTTTTAAAACACAAACGGATTTATTTTTTGCAGCCTATCTTCGATGATTTAGGATTTAAAGTCGCTTATAAAAATATGCTACAAAATAAAATGAACAGTTGAAGAAGATCTAAGAACAGAAACATTTCAAAACTACCTTAAACACTGATAAGTTAAGGGAAACATTTAGACATATATGACATTAACCCATTCTCTGATCTAACAAGTAGGAAAACAGTCACAGCAAATGAATTGAAGCTTTCACTTCAGTTGTTACAGTGGCTGTGGTTAACTAGTGGCACTACTGGCATAAATTATTCTAGCGTAAACACTTCTTGGCAGAATTCTTGGCATACAATGATTTAAGAGTTAGTCATAAATTTTTTAAAGTTTGGGTTTACTGTGATGTAAATATCAAGTCAACTGATTTCAATATTTTACAACTTGATAAATTAGCAATAAAAATATTTCATTCCTATTCAATAAATCCAAGGAAAATGATTAACACTGTAAGTTCTTATTAAAAAATGGGCCGTGCCTGGAAGGGAGGCCTTGGACAGGTAGCATCCTCTCGTCTGGGAGGGCGTAGGGGTGTGCAGACCAGCTGCACACCACTGAGGGTAGCCAGGTAGGTCCAGAGCCTCCATGCAGCCCAGGGCTCGGCCCCTTCCACCTTGGGTTTGGAAGGGAGGCCTCAGCAGGTAGCATCCTCTCGACTGGAGGTGCAGGGGCATGCAGGCCAGCCACACACTGCCGGGGGTAGACGGGTAGGCCCAGAGGCCTCCGTGTGGCCCAGGGCTCTCCTTGCTTGGAGAGCAAGGGTGGAGAAGACCCTGTGGTAAGCCCCCCCAAGTCTGGAGAACCCAGGACGGAGGACAGATGAGGTTGTAGCCCCATCTACCAGTGGATGGCTGTTGCACAGCAGCCACCAGCAGCCCAGATCAGCCGAGGCATTTGCCCCCAGGCTGCAGCCAAATGGAGGATTGGGATGGCACATGCATGGACACCTGGCCCCCTACCCTATGCAGGAAGGTATCGGCAAGTGGGTGGGTGAGCGGGGATTGGGGGTGGGCGGCAGGGGGTGTGCCCCCTCCATTTCATCACTTTCCAGCTAATCTCCAGGAGAAACGAACATATATAACACAAACCCCATCATAAGATGGGTGAGGGCCAGGTGAAAATCCAGCCCACAAACCTGAGCTGGACCTAGCAGATGGACAATTAAAAGAATCCAAGCGAGACAGGAGAAGCATCTATAGAAACACCATATCATGAAGCGCACCTATGCACTCGCTGGGTCAGGAAGACCCAAGACCTCATTTCAGAGATGCCTTCTGGGAGAGCAAGGTGCCCCTTCCCACTTTATGGGAGAGGAAAGGAAAGCCAAAGATGGGGGAAATGGTACCACAGCAAAGCTGCAAACTGAGGCAGAGGAGATCATCTACAATGACCAATCACAATTGCCTGTATCCACAGAGAAATTTCTTCACCAGCAATGGCAGGAGGTGAGACCCCTACACCTGATGCCAGAACCATAAGGTAAAGCAGCAAAACAACAAAGATGGGGTTGGAGAAGACAGCCTCCAACAAGAAAGCATGGAAAGACTACAAATAAAAATAGACGCAAACTTAAGACTGAAAACCTACCATCAAGGCTCAGCTGGTTCCGAGAACATAGTCCTTCACTCAATGAAAGAACACTACCATAGGAAAGAAAGAGACTAATAGACTTAACACAGACTAGCAAACAACAAAGAGTGGGGGTGTGAAAGAATGGAGGGGACATCTGAGGGAAGGAGGTGGGGGAGATATCCCAAAAACCATTTACTGATTTTGTGATTTAAAGAATTAAAAATAAAAAAAATTTTTAAAAAGTTCTTATGAAAAATGTAGTTTATAATAGACAAAATATATTTAAAAGACGTGCAACACAGATTAGAATAAGATAAGTGTTTAAAGCTGTAGAAGGCATAATACTCTGCTAAATTATGGCTGAAGTGTGATGAAGTTTTGATCAACTTCTGTCTGACCAGTAGCAGTTAAACCAGGAGCTACAATATTAAAATTTCTCATTTTCTAATTGCTCAATTATTTTTATTCACAGATTACAAGAAGACACTATATTAAACTTTCCCAGTGTATAAAAATTTATACTTTCCTATTAAGAACAAGTAATTCAGAATAAGATTACCATGTGAAGTACAGTGGCTAAATAAAGAGTTGGTTATATACTATGTAATAGAGGGCACATTCCCTGCTTTTAATCAGTATGATACAGAAGTCAGGTTCTGGAGTTGTTGACTTATGAAGTCATACACCTTGGGCAAGTGAAAACTTCCCACACATCTTAGTTTCCTAATGGTTAAAATGAAAAGGCATCTACCTATTATACTGAATATAACAATTTAATGTTCTTATCCTTGGCCTGGAGCATAAGCATTAAAAATGTAACATCTATTAATAATCTTACTGTGGTTTGATATACACCTAGCTTGAATGCCTAGAAAGAAAGAGAGCTACTGTTTACAGGCCAAGACCTCTTTTTCCAGCATAGTGCTTGTCTACAGTATATATTCAATAAATGCCTAATGAAAGGAGTCTGGGAAACCCCAATGTGAATTCAATTAATATAACACATAGAAAGTTCAAGTGTTGAAGCAAAACAAATGAAAAAATGATCAATGATAAGGACATGAATAAAGATGTATCTGATACCCTTCAAATATTACTGTGCAATTCCTTTTATACAACTATAGCCAAATTTCTAAGATACTTTACCAAAAAGGTATTCCAAAATTTTCCTTGCTGTAGTAAACTGCAAAAAATAGGTACAATGTACACTTAAAGTGTATTTATTGTATGTAAACATATAAAAGAAAAATGTAAACAAATACTGACTATTGCTAAATATGCATAAATTAGTACTAATGTCTACTAATTCATCAAAAAATATGAACTGATAGAGACAAACAGATGGTAGATGGATAAACATGTGATAAGGCAAGTACAGGAAAACGTTAATGATAGGCTTTAGATGGTAAGTAAATGGATATTCACTCTGAAATTTGTTGGCTGCTTGACTGAGAATCTTCACAATAAAACTAGAAGGGGTAAAATGCGCATAAATTCTTTCTATTCCACCACGACTCCACTTTGTTGTTTCCATTCAAAGGTGAAATCTATTTCTCTAGTCAATTTGTGGTCTTATGACTTGCTTTGACCAATCAAATGCTAAAAAAGTGACACCTTAAATCGGGTATGGTGGCGTGTGCCTGTAATCCCAGCTACCTGGGAGCTGAGGCTAGAGATCACTTGAGTCTGCAAGTGAAAGTGACACTGCAAGTGTTCCAAGTTAGGTCATAGGAGACCTTACTGTTTCTGCTCTTCTTTCTTGAACTGCAGCCACTGGCAGGTAAACACTCATAGACAATGAATGAGCAGAGGCCCAGTTACTACTCAGCACAGATCAACAGACATGTGGGTAAAGTCACCATTTTAGACAACCCATTATTAGTACAGATGACCAGAGCCACAAAAGTGAGCCAAGGCAAACAGTAGAAGAAACCATCTAGCCTAAGTTCAGAGGCAAATTGCTAACTTATAGAATTACTCTGGACTGGCCACAAAGCAATAGATAATTGTTAAATCTTTTCTTTCTCCCTTAAAAAACAAAACTAAAGTGAGTAATCTACTTTACAGCAAATTTCTGTGTTTTAACTTCAACCACCATCATCACCTTCCTTGACTATTCTCAGAGATTGAACAGTTCCCTTTTCATTCCTAAGGCTGCCCCTACCATGTATATCTTTTTTTTTTTTTTTTGAGACTAGGTCTTGCTCTTTCCCCGGGGAATTGCAGACTCACATTGCCTGGGGTACCACAGACTCAAGTGATCTCCAGCCTCAGCTTCCCAGGTAGCTGGGATTACAGGCATGCGCCACCACACACAGTTACTTTTTTGACACTAAATTGTGCTACGTTACCCTGGGTGGGTCTCGAACCCATGGACTCAAGCGATTCCCAGTCTCTCCTTCGCTTCACAGGCTGCAATGAAAGGCATGCGCCACGGTGCAGGACCTACCATATAGCCTTAATCCCAATGAATTCCCTTACTTCTTTATTTCCTTACTTTTAATCCCAATGAATTCCCTTACTTCCTTATCAAATGATCATCTTTGCATTATTATTTTCTCCTTTACTTGATCCAGTTTCTCTTCCATAAAAATTCTCAGGCTTTCTCCATACTGAGGGATAAAAAAAATCTTAATATACCCATTCAGACTCCAGTGGCTTGCATTTTAATTTTCTCTGTTCACTGCCAAATTTCTCAAATGCATGACCTAGAAAGTTCTTTCTTTACTTATTCTGACTTGGAAAAATTCTCCTTGTCTTTCAGGACCCAATTCAAGTACAGTCTCCTTTCAGAAGCTTTTCTTAAGTAGTTCTTATCACAACTAATCTTTTTATCTCAAGTGAAAAAAATTTTTTTTTTATTTTTGTAGACTTTATGTGTTTTTGCCTGCTGAGCAACCTTTGTTTTGCAACCTCCTTTTTGGGAATCTACTTATTCCCTTTCATTCCACCCAATTCACATAGAATTGAGACCATTCTCCCCCCTCACTCAGACTGATTAGAGGATCCAAGTATGGTCAATCAGCATTAACTGTATTAAAGTTGCTAGGCTGAGAGGATGTAAGCTAGGTACTGCAGTAGTCATCTTTGTTACCACTTGAGGAGATGCTGTCTGAGAATGAATCTAAATTAAAACGAGCAGAACTAAGATAAATGAGATAGATTCTGGATATTACATTAAACATCTGTTTTCAGTCCATGCCTAAGGTCAGTTTGTTCACTGATAGATGCCAATATATCCCTATTTTGGTTTAAATCAGTTTAGAATTACTTTTTCCATAATAATAAAAAATCTTGATTAATATGGAATTTGTAATCTAAATTACAAATTCAACTTTAGTAATCAAAATTACTAAATTAAACTTAAATGCAGAGATGACTTTATTATTTTCTTATGCACAGCAGTTAAAAAGATGTTGCTTAATAAATATGAAGCTTAATTTAACAAGTGCATGTTTTAACAGAAGGAATGAAAGTTACTAGACAGTCTTAAAGGGATTTCAGATGGCATAAGACTTCGGATATGCAGTGGAAGAAATGAGTGAACTGTAACTGGCTGTTATTAAATACCATAACACACTGTCTTATTTTTCACAAATAGAACAAAAGATGCTGAACTGCACTACAATTCATCTTTTTTAAGCGTAATGTCAGTTTATTATTTACCAAGTATAGTAGCCAAGAGAAAACAAACATATAACATTGTTCTGGAAATGTGTTTATAGATAGTTTATTCACTGGAGAATACACTTATTCCAAGTATTTCAAATTAATGTCACCTCCCATTACTGACAAAGATATGAAGTTTGATACATGTATTAATAATGCATGTAGTTTTTTCACAACATCAATTTATTTGCTTGCTCTGCTACTAGTATAATCCCAAGCAGTATAAGCTAAAGTAAATTCAACTCTCAAGTAATCAGTAATCAGTAATGTCTGCTACTAGTAGTTAAATAACCATATTTCAGTCTTTCAAAAGATATTATCTCATATACATTAAATAGTAATAAAGGACTTAAAAGGTTCTTAAAGTAATCCTGTGTTTCAGCTACTTTTTAATAAAGGGAAGAAATGATTGACACATTTCATAAATCCTTTCAAAGAATAGACAAGGAATATCCCCCCAAGTATTTTATGTAACTACTTTTAATAAAACTTCATTTGATGACAAACATTTAGCAGGAAATAATTTCCTATATATTAATTCAAAATCAAAACTGCAATGCTAATGTTTCCCTAACTTAAGCTGGGAAAAACAATATAACTAGTTTTTGAATGATAATACCATACACAATTAAATTTTTAGATATAATCTGTGGTCCCAAAACAAAAGAATTAATTCAAAAGCTCTTGTTTTCTCCTGTGGTGGATATTCATTTACAATGTAAATTTAAATTTCAGAAAAAAAAAAAAAACCCAGTCCTACTATCCATCTAAATGCATCTGATTTTAAAACTCAAGATACCCAAGAAAATGGAGAAACAATTATTTGAGTTCAACAGCATGGATATTTCATTTCTAAAATGAAAATAAATCTCAATGAAAAATAAATATGGCATTCCATGGAATGGAATACTATACCACAATAAAAATAAAATTATAAAGACTAGAGTAACCATGGGAAAACTATAGCTTTAAGCAGCAACTAATTTAATCTCCATGTATTCTATTAAGTAGCTACTATTATTATTCTCAGTTTAAAAAAATGAAGAAACTTAAGCACAAGTTACATAAATCTACCCAGGCTCATCATAACTATCCAGCAGTGAAAACAGGACTAAAGCTCAGTGTTAATTAACTGATCACATTTTTATACTAATAGTTACCTTGAATCAGTAGGTATATAAATATATTTTATTCAGTATAAATACAAACTTTCTTCCTCAATTCTAAAGTGCATTTCTGCATTAATATATTTTATTGTATTTTAGATTAATTCATTATCAACAGGTGACTAGCAAATTTATAATTTCTATGAGGAAATAAATTCCTATTTTATCTATCCTCTACTCTCAAACTTCACTGGAGTTGGTAAATGAATGCATCAATAACTAGAGAACTTAAGATACCATTCCTTTTATCAAGAAGATTAATTTAAAAGAGAAAAAGTATAAAGAAGCTTCACATAAGACAGAAACAATTAACAACCTTTTACAAATCCAGAGAATAAGCTAGGAAATGTTCCCCCAAATATTTTATGTAACTATTATAACGCTGATAACAAATCCAAGCAACGATGAAAAATGAACATTACAGTCTTATGAAATCAAATACAGAAAGTCCTAAACAAAAACAGCAAATCAAATTTAGCTGCAAATATGTCACTGTACCACAACAAGAATTAAAATAAAAAAAGTATGTAATCATTTTAGTAGATAGATTTACCCTACTATGAATAGAAGGGAAGTTTCTTATTGGATCAGAGACACCAAGAAATCATACTTAATGATAAAACCTTAGAATTTTCCCCTTTGACCATTAGCAAAAACCAGGAGGGTAACCATGACTATTTAAATTCAATATTTTATGGACTCATAAACAACACAGAGAGGCAAAAGAAATAAGGGACCAAACGAGAACAAATTATTTATAAATAAATTGAATAATTCAAAGACTACACAAGTAATTAACAGAATTAAATGCCAGAGTTTATTTAAGCTAGGTTAAGCTAAGTAGGTATACTACTAAATGCATTTCTACCTACCTGCAGCTAGAAAAAACAATTTTCAAATATTTGCAATAACACACACAGAACCCATGTATACATGTAACAAAATGTTATGGGAGTAAAGAAAAAGTTTTGCTGACAATGGCTGGGCATGGTGGTGCATGCCTGTAAGCGGCAGCCTAGGAAGCTGAGGCTGGGGCCAGGGACGCAGTTCAAGTCCTGCTGGGGGCTTGTAGCGAGACCTAGTTCCAAAAAAATATATAGCTGGATGTGGTGGCACCTGCCTGTAATCCCAGCTACCTGGGAAGCTGAGGCTGGGGATTGTTTGAGTCTGTGGTACTCCGGGTAACGTGAGCCTGCAGTTCCATGGGCAAAAAAGCAAGACCTAGTCTCAAAACAAAACAAAAAAAAAAGTTTTGCTGACAAATACTAAGGACTATATGAATATAAGGGATACTTTTCATGAGTATGGAGTCAAAGACTAACTTTTAAAAAATGCTGCCTCAACCAAAATAGATCTATACATTGAATGCAATCTCAATCAAAATTTAAAGACTTTTAAAACTGCATAGCATTTATGCAAGAAGAGATAAAACAAGCTATGATGTCAGAAACAGAGGCACACAGCCTTAATTTGAGACAAACTGGCCTATCAGAGGAAACTGTCCTTTCAATAAATGATGCTAGAATAAATGGAGGAAAATGAATTGGGCTCCTATTTTGCTCAAAACCTTAAATATCTGTCATCAAACAAGGTGGAAATTTCTTAAGAAAGAAGTAGAAAACATAACCATAAGGGGAAAAGAATAAATTTGACTATTAAAATTCGGAACTTTCATTCATCAAAAGACAATAAAAAGACACAGAAAAGACATTTTTAACATGCACGGAGAGGGCTCAAATCCTAGATAAATGACTCCTGCAAATTAAAGACAGACAATCTAAGAGGAAAAATAGGCAAAGACACAAAGTTCAAAAAAGAGAAACTGAATGGCTAATAAATGAAAAAAGGTTCATGTTCACTAATGCGGGAAATGCATCTTAAAACCATAGACAACACTACAAACATTGAGAAAATAAATGTTATATCTTCTAATACTAAATGATAACAAAGATATAAAATAATGAAAAAATACACTGCTGGAATAAATGTAAATTTGCATGATTATTTCTTTTTTTTTTTTTGGAGACTAGGTCTCACTATGTTGCCCAGGGTACTGCAGACTCAAATTGCCTGGGGTACCACGGAATCAAGCGATCCCCAGCCTCAGGCTCCAAGGTAGCTGGAATTACAGGCTCCTGGCTGCTTTTTCGAGACTATGTTCTTGCTATGTTGCTCGGGGTTGCTCGAACCCACGAACTCAAGCAATCTCAAGCCTCTTGCCTCCCAGCACTTAGAAAACAGGCACGTGCCACTACACCCAGCTTTATATAATTATTTCATGAAGTGGGAATTATATAGAAAGTTGAAGATACCCTTAACTCAGTGGCCCAGCAATTATACTCTAGGATTTATACATCCCAGAGGAATCTATGTATACATGCCCCAAATATATGCATAAGAACATTCAAATAACACTGTCCATGTATTAGTCACAAACAGGAAATAACCGAGCATGGATAAACCATAAATTGTCTCTTTCTACTTGTAACACTACTGACATCAAATTTATTTTTTCATACACCAAACCTCTAATTTTACAGACACCAACCAGGCATCTTATAATTCAATTCACTTCTGACATTAACTATTTAGTAGCACTAGTGTCAGACTCCATAAGTTTATAGGTTCAGTCTAAGACGACTGTCCTTACTTTATAGTCAACAAGTGTTGGGAGCCATGTTACCCATACATTTGTCCAGTAGGATACAAATTGTAGGTCCTGAGTCCCACCCACTAGCAGGCAGACATCTAAGGGCTGCCTGCACACCCGGGTCCCTAGCCATCTGGGCTCCCTTGCCAGCGGGGAGCAAAGGGGGTGAAGGATCCTGGGTAAGCCCCCTAAGCCAGGTGAGCCCTGGAGGGGGGACAGGGTGGGGGTTTTGGCAGCCCCACCCATCAGCGGATGGCTGCTGCACAGGGTAGCCATCTGCAGCCCGGATAGGCGGAGCCATGTTGCCCCCTGCTCCTAGGCCAAGGGGAGCAAGGAAGGGTGCAGTCTCAGCCATCTGGGCCCCGCCCCCACTCAGGGAGGTAGGCAGGCAGGAGGGGGTGGAAGCCTCACTCCAGCTAAACTTCAAGAGGAGCAAGAACATGCGCAACACCCATCATAGAATGGGTGAGGGATCATGCAAAAATCCAGCCCACAAGCCTGAGCTGGACATAGCAGATGAACAACTGAGAGAACCAGTGCATGCGAGACAAGAGAAACAACTGTAGAGACACGATGTCACCATGCGCACCTATGCCCTCACCAGGCCGGGAAGACCCAGGACCTCATTTTGGAGATGCCTTCTAGGAGAGCAATGCCCCCTTCCCACACTATGGGAGAGGAGAAGAGGACCTAAGATGTGGTAAATGGTCCCACATCAAAACTGCAAACTGAGGCAGAGGAGATGATCTACAAAGGCCATTCACAGACGCCTGTATTCACAGAGAATACACTGACACTGGCTGGGGGCAAGACCTCCTAAATCTGTCACCAGAGCCATAAGGTAAAGCAGCAAAGCAGCAGGAATAGGATTGGAGAAGACAGCCTGCAGCAAGAAAACATGGACAGATCACAAATGAATACAGACTGGCTGCCCAACACAAACTTAAGACTGAAAACCTATCAGCAAGGTTTGCCTAGTTCCAACAACACAGTCCCTCATCCAGTGAAAAGGACACTGCCACAGGAAAGAAAGAGACTATTGGACTTAGCACAACTAGTAAACAACAAAGAGAGGGGTTTGAGAGAATGGAAGGGGCACCAGAGGGAGGAGGGAGGGAGAGGTATCTCACAAACCACTTACAGAGGTTGTGATCTAAAGAACAAAATAAATAATATAAAAAAAAAATAGATTCCCACAATTCCCCCTCAGCTTGGCTAATTTGCTGTAACAGCTCACAAAATGCAACGAAACAGCTTATTTACTATTATTATTTATTATAAAAGATATAACTCAAAACAGCCAGATGGAAGAAATGCAGAAATTAAGATTGAGATAAAGGGCAACAATGTATGGTAGCTCCATAGTCTCCACCCCAGCACCTCAAAATTTTACTAACCCAAAAGTTCCCCCAAACCTGGACCTCGTCATTTAGGAATTTTTGTGATAATTTAATTAAACAGACATAATGATTTTAACTAAATCTCCAGCTCCTATAACCTCTCCAGAAGGCTAGAGACGAAGAATCTAATCATCTAATCTGATCTTTCTGGCAACCAGTCCAGATTCTGAATCTATACAGGGGTGTCAGACACACAAGTCATTTTCCTTAGCATATAATAGACACTCTTATAATTCCAGAGATTCCTAGGGTTTTTGGAGCTGCACGCTAGGAACCAGGGACAAAGACTAAATAAATACATCTTTCTCCCCCAACTATAAATACTGTGAACTGTTATCTTTCATCATAGTTCAATTAATGTAATTCTATATAGCAATGCCAACGAATGAATTACAGCTGTTTTTAATAAATGGACAAAGCTCAAAAATATGATGTTAAGCACTGAAGAGAGAAAAATATACAGAATGCTTCCATTCACATGAAGTAGAAAAACTAAACTATATTGTTTAAGGATGCTTATATATGATAAAACTGAAAAAAGGAGGAAAGATTAGGATAGTAGTTAATCGAAGATGAATTCTTGATTAAGGAGAAGTATATTGGGAACTTCTAGAATACCAGCAATATTCTAATTACTAATCTGACGACAGGTTACCAAAGTGTTTGTTTTACAATTATTTGTTAAGCAATCATATATCCTTAATGTACTTTTCTGTGTTATTTCACATTAAAAAAGAATATACTCCCTACACATTTTAAATACCACATTTCATATCTACATAATACCTGGTATGTGAAAAACAAGAACACCTACATGACAAATAATATGTGAGGCATTTTATGTGAACACAAATCCAACTTTTTAGAGATGCCATAAAAAAAATACAAATAAGAGCTACCCTATTCTATTATCATTTGCCATTGTGTAGGTTAAATTAAGAACATGGCCCTAATTCTTTAAGGGATAAGGGGAAAGGGTAAGACTGCAAAAACCCAACAAACTATAAAATATTTTTTACCCATGATTTTCACCATCTGTGAATCATTTAGTCAGCACCGTGCATAACAAGATCAATTTACATTAAAAAATCCATTGCATCTTAAGTTATAAGTAAAACATTGAAAAATAAATACTTCCATCAATAAGACATGATAGCATACTCTTGTATGTATGCCCAATAAATTTTATTTATTAACCTTGAAAATCCTAATTCATGAAAAATCCTGTCTCTTCAGCTGCAGATATAATGCAGAGGAAAGGAAGTAATAAGAGCCTGGGATACACTCACCACCTGGGTGGGACAAGCAATGTGTTGGGAACCACTAAGACAGGAAAGTGAAACCAGCGACTGAGTTGACTTGACAGATTTCTACCTGCACTGCCTCTGGCACTGGGCAATCAAACCCCAGGCCCACGGTAACATGCAACGTGAAAGAGGCTCCCTCCTTTACCAAATAATGGGGGGAGAAAGCCACCACGAGTGGCTGTGGCCCCATGGCAGAACTGCTAAAAAGAGAGAGGAGAGGAGCTTGACCAACCACCTAGGGAAGTCTAGGCCAGCAGTGAACGACTCACTGCCATCGGCTGGGAGTTGGATTCCCAAATCCAGATATCAGAACTGTATGGCACAGAACTAGCAACAAGTGTCAGAAATTTCGGATTCTGTAGAAGCACCCCAGGTATCTGCCCCACAACAAGTTCCTGATGTGCTTGGCCTGACTATCTACCTCAGTCACTCCTGGAGATCCAAGCAGCATCATTTGTTTCTGTTCAGGAGTGCAAGTCCACACCCAGGAAAAAAGGACAGTTCTAGAAAAAGAAAAGACCAGCAGGCCAAACAGATCAACAGCTTGCAGCAAGAGGAGCTGGAGTGACCAGAGTGGGGAAAAGGGCAGGAGCAGGGAATATGGGTACAATGCAACCATGCAAACATGACCAATATTGTACGATAATTACAAAATAAAAAATTTAAAAAATAAAAGGGAAAACCCTAATTCAATTATATCTTCTCAGGAGGTCAGCAATATGAGATTATAGATATGTATGTAAAATCTTACAGCTTCAAATATTTATAAAATGAGTATTTCTTCAATTCTGCTTATATTCTTGCTACTATCCTAGACCAATCAACCATTAGCTCTTGACCAGATTACTGAAATAGCCTCCCAATTTGTCTCTGCCACCACCCCCCCACCCTCAGACTAATTTCAACACAACAGCCAGAGTGATGGCAGAAAAATCTAGATTTTTGTCACCCCTTTGCTCCAAACTTTTAACAGCTCCTTTTGCACTTTTATGTTTGTTTTACAATTATTTGTTAAACAATCACATATCCTTTTTGCACTTTTCTGTATTCACATTTAAAAAGAATCTACTCCCTACACATTTTAAATACCTGTTTCCCTCAGAGAGAAAGCAAAATCTTTGCACACCAATATCTGGTCTCCCTACTGTGCTCTCCTATAACTCTCCTCTTTCCTACTGTTACACTGGCTGTGTTGTTTGCAAATACATTATACTTCTCACTCAAAGTCTTTGATCTTCTGTTCACACTGACTGGACTGTACTTTCTCTGGATAGCTGAATAGTTAGTTCCCTATTACCTCCTTCTAGTCTTCACAGAGACAGTGATATTTGAGCAAATTTCTTCCTGTAACCTAATCAAAAGAGCACTTTTCTGCACCTCCACTGCCTATGCACTGTATTTTCTCATTATTATTATTATTTTTTTTTTTTGAGACTAGGTCTCACTATTTTTGCCTGTGAAACCGTAGGCTCACATTGCCCGGGGTGCCACAGACTCAATCAATCCCCAGCCTCAGCTTCCCAGGTAGCTGGGATTACAGACACGCACCACCATGCCCAGTTATTTTTTGGGGACTAGGTCTCACTAAATTCCCCCAGCAGGACTCGAACTGCGATCCCTGGCCCCGGCCGCAGCTTCCTAGGCTGCCGCTTACAGGCATGTGCCCCCGCCATTGTGTATATTTCCTTTATTGTCTCTCTTTCACTCTAAATTTCACAAAGCTAGACCTTCTCTATTGGGTTCATTCCTATATCCCCAGCATCTGAAACAGTTCTAGAACAAGCAAATTTCCATTGAAATAATTGTTACATAAATGAAATTATATTTAATACACACAAGATTAGGATGTAACCCTTAACCACAGAGTGTCTTCAGTATTCTATAAGACAAAAGTCAAAAATACCAACTCAAATACTGGGTACAGTTCACTAAGGTAGAATCAGAAGCACAGATAAAAGGGTCTGACTTTGCAAGAAATACCTTAGGAGACTAACATGACAAAGGTAAAGAATTAATAAACTTAATGAAAGAGGGAGGACCAGGGAGAGGTAATAGGAAATAGGAGACTTAATTTCACTATTTAAATTTTGGTGGAGTTTTAAACACTTCATCATCTGTAAGCTTTATTATTCTTAAATGAGGGTAATAAATGTGCAATAAAGGAAATTTCACTAATTAGGAAATAAAAAGCAGCAAGAGACTATCACTGTCATTCCAAGAATGAAAAACAAACTACATTAAAAAAATAGTTTTAAGATATATCAGAGCAGAAAACACCACAAAATCTGATGATTTAAGTACCAAAAAGTGTTAAATTCTTCACAGGAAAGGCATGCCTGCTACTACTGTCATCCCTGGTCCAACAGCAAAAGGAGTACACTGTAGACTGACATGAGAAATCAGTCTTTTAACAGACTTTTGCTGATCACATGTAATTAAGCATGTAGATTAAAATTTTGAGAAGTGGCGAAGGTAAAACTGAGTGGCATGAAGTTCTGGATTAAGAATTACAAGGAGTTCCAGGAATGGAACAAGTCTGTACCTACCCAACAATTCTTTCCCACAGGTGTTAACTAAATGTATAGATAGCACACTAAAGTAGGACAGGGAAGAAGAGCAGAAAAGGACTCTCTTAGTCCTAACCCCCAAATTATGTGACTCTCCCAAAAGCACAAGGCAATCAGTCACCCTCCAAAGGCAGGCTGAGTAAATGAGCAGTGAGAAATATATCCGTGGCACTCAAAACTCATCTATCAGATGCTAGGGACAGAGCAAGATAAACAAGGAAAAGATCTCCAAGGCTTCACAGACCTTCATAGACAACTGCCCTCTAGAGACTGGGTTAAGAGAAGCAAGACAACTCCTGAAATACAGAAAGCTAGAAGTAGAAAACAGACATACCCCAGTGACCTAAAATGTTGCAGCTAAGTTGGCAAAACAAATTTATGGAATCAAACCAATGCTCAGATCACAAATCCTGCTAAACAGAAAGTTATGATTCTACCCTCAAAATATTTCAACCCAGTGGTGAAATGAATCAAATTAAAAGTTGCAATAAAGCACACACCCATCTCAACTACAAACCAGAATCTTTCAGTTTATCAACCTGAAAGAAGAAAGGACATTTTGGAGATAAATATTAAGCAAATAACAAGTAAATTTCAGGGTGTAATTTTTATAGAAGGTCTCTGACATATAATCAAAGATTATGAGGCAAAGAAAGAATATGACCCATGGTCAGAGAAACAGTCAATATAAGCAGACACAGAGATGGCTCAAATTTAGAATTATCAAAAAGGAACTTCAAAATAACAATGGAAACAAGCCAGCCACAGTGGCGTGCGGCTTTAATCCCAGCCCAGGACAGGAAGCTGAGACTGGGAAGTGCCTGCGTGCGGGTTCGAGACCTGCCAGGGGAAACAGATTGAGACCTAGTCTCAAAAAACAGCTGGGTGTGGTGGTGCATGCCTGTTATCCCAGCTACTTGGGAGGCTGAGGCCGGGGATTGCTTGAGCCTGGGGTACCATGGGTAACGAGAGTCTACAATTCCCCAGGCAACATAGCGAGACCTAGCCTCCAAAACAAAACAAAAAACAACAAAAACAACAAATGATCTTGGAAAGAAAATTGATTCAGAAAATGAAAAATTAATTGGATGGATTTAACAGCAAAAGAAATAACTGGTTGGCCGGGCATGGTGGTTCATGCCTGTAAGCTTCAGCCTATGAAGCGGCCGGGGCTAGGGATCGCGGTTTGAGTCCCGCCTGGGGCCTGTAGCGAGACCTAGTTCCAAAAAAAAAAATAGCTGGGCGTGGTGGCACATGCCTGTAATCCCAGCTACTTGGGAAGCTGAGACTGGGGATTGTTTGAGTCTGTGGTACCCCGGGCAACGAGAGCCTGCAGTTCCACCGGCAAAAATAGCAAGACCTAGTCTCAAAAAAAGAAAGAGAAGAGAAGAGAAGAGAAGAGAAGAGAAGAGAAGAGAAGAGAAGAGAAGAGAAGAGAAGAGAAGAGAAGAGAAGAGAAGAGAAGAGAAGAGAAGAGAAGAGAAGAGAAGAGAAGAGAAGAGAAGAGAAGAGAAGAGAAGAGAAGAGAAGAGAAGAGAAGAGAAGAGAAGAGAAGAGAAGAGAAGAGAAGAGAAGA
>PVHY01005851.1:51566-79424 GCA_004024945.1 Uropsilus gracilis | reverse complement strand
GCTCTCGTTGCCCAGGGTACCACAGACTCAAGCAATCCCCAGCCTCAGCTTCCCAGGTAGCTGGGAAGCTATTTTTTTGGAACTAGGTCTCGCTACAGGCCCCAGGCGGGACTCGAACCGCGATCTCTAGTTTCGCCGCTTCATAGGCTGAAGCTTACAGGCACGAGCCACCGTGCCCGGCCTCAAAAATGGCTTTTTTTTTTTTTTTTAAATCTGTATTATGTTCTTTTTAGGGGCTGTTGGATATTGTTATTAGGTACTTTTATATTTTATATTTAATAAGACCATTAAATCCTGATTATTTGGGTAGTTAAAATACATATATGCATAGTGTGTGAGAGCATGTGCATGTGTGATTTCCCCAAATACAGATGGGTCAACCAAGGTTAAATACATAACCTCATGGATTATTTTTTTTGAGACTTGGTCTCACTGTATTACCCAGAGTAGTTTCCAACCCGCGGACTCAAGTGATCCCTGGCCTCAGTCTCCCAGCGCTGGGAATACAGGTGCACACTCCGCACCAGTTGCCCAAGGTTAAATATTAAACTTACACAATTAGAAAGTATGTTAGGACTGAAACCCAAATTCGACTGCTTCTGGAGTCTGTGATAATTCCATTACATCACAGAACTTTTTTTTTCTCTTTTGAGGCTAGGTCTCGCTATTTTTGCCTGTGAAACCTCAGGCTCTCGTTGCCCGGGGTACCACAGACTCAAGCAATTCCCAGCCTCAGCTTCCCAGGTAGCTGGGATTACAGGCATGTGCCACCACGCCCAGCTATTTTTTGGGACTAGGTGTCATTGTGTTGCCCCGAGTGGGACTTGAACCGCGATCCCTAGCCCCAACCGCTTCATAGGCTGAAGCTTACAGGCATGCACCACTGTGCCCGCTAGATCACAGAACTTTTGCCAGCTATTATTTTAAATGTTTGTTTTGAACTTTGGAAAAAATCTGTACTATGTCTAATCATTTTCTTACATGGCAATTCATATATCCAAAGGCTTAAAAAAAAAATAAAAACAAACATCTAAAGATTTCTATTGTTCCTATAGGCTTCCAAATCATTAGGTTAAATAAACATCACTAGTTCTATCAAGCATTTTTCGGAGATCATGATCAGAATTCAGCTTAATTTATATTATTTTCAGTTATATATTGCTTTGTTCTATAAGGATTTGAAGTAACTGCAATAACCAAATGAAACAAAGTAAAAATATTAATCAGAAGTCTGGTCAGTAAAAATACAAAGAAAAGCAGAAAATAAAATCATACAAAGAATTTCGACCATGAGATTCTGGCAATCAAGTGAAAGGAATAAAAGTCATTTGTGTCATTTTTCATTACCAGAAGTTCAGTGGCTCCCTAGGTGGCTAATTTTAAGAAAAATTCAAAACAAATATTCTAGACAACTGAATATTGCCCTAGGCAATTTCCCAATGCTATTTTACATACCATTAGGCAGCCTAACTTGGTGTTGTTTGTAGCAAAATCCATTTGTATGTACCATTCTTCTTCTAGATTTTAAGACACCTTATACTAAATGGTACAGAAGCACCAAATTGATGAAATTTTTCTACAAAGATCTTGCAAGCAATTACTGGGGGGGGGGGGGAACAGTATCCAACAATGATACAATAAAATGCAAACATACGGTGACCATCAATCATTTAAAGCATCCCCTTGTATGTTTATTTCTTTATTTCTTTTATTTTCTTTTTTTTGAGACTAGGTCTCGCTATTTGCCCATGGAACCACAGGCTCACTTTGGCCGGAATACCATGAACTCAAGTGATCCCCAGCCTCAGCTTCCTAGATAGCTGGGATTACAGGTGCGCACCACACCCAGCTATGTTTTTTTGAGACTAGGTCTCGCTATGTTATCGGGGTAGTCTCGAACTCGCAAACTCAAGCGACCCCTGGCCTTTGCCTCCCAGGTACACATGAGTGGCGGCGCCAGGCCTTGCAAGAACCCACTCATTTGAGACCAAATAAAGGATTTGTGCAATTTTTTTCAGTATTTATTTTCTTACATCATTGTTAATTTTTACACAGTATTTGATTTCTCCCCTCAGGCGCAGTACCCAGAGTGGATGTGTGCCATTTTGAAAAGCATGATCTTAAGAAAGTAAAAAGTACATAGACCAGTAGTTAGGCAGCAATTTTAATACCGATAAACCTGGATTCTGATCTTAACACGTAACTGATTCTAAACATAACTGTAGGCCGGGCATGGTGGCGCATACCTGTAGGTGGCAGCCTAGGAAGCCACAGCCGGGAAACAGGGATCATGGTCGAGTCCCACTGGGGGCACATAGCGAGACCTAGTTACAAAAAAATACAGCTGGGCATGGTGGCACACACCTGTAATCCCAGCTACCTGGGAAGCTGAGGTTGGGGATTGTTGAGTCTGTGGTACCCCAGGCAACGTAAGCCTGCGGTTCCATGGGCAAAATAGCAAGACCTAGTCTAAATAAATAAATAAGTAAATAAATAAAAATAAACATAACTGTAATGATTAAGGGAGATCCTGTGCCTGCCTTTGCAAAGTGCTACTCAGATGTTCCCTATTACCGGCATTTTTACTTTAACTTAACCATGTACCTCTCTGTTATTATATCGAACATCATTAAGGGCTCCACAAATGATGATGCCCAGTTAACCATGCAATGCCACTACACAAAGATGCAGGGCCATGCTATTTTTCTTCAGCCTATAACTTATAAGAAAAGGTGTAATGATGCTATCAGGATTTCCACTGTGAAATGAAGCGCATAGCATCAACATTCCCTTAACGTAAACAGCGCTGCTGGAAAAGCCTGGCTTATCAACACTTTACAACCACGCCTTGTCCCAGGGCGATTATTCCGTTAAGGGGACTCAGAAGGTGCCTCCGCGTAGGGTGACGTCAAAGATTTTCACTCCAGTGGCAGTTCTGGCACGAGATCTTTCTCCTCAAGCCCTCGCTGAACCTGCTCACCGGACACTGTTCTATTTCATCGGGAACTCTTAGAGTTCTGTGTTTACTAGTCGCAGGGTTCCTTAAGCCAGGGAAACGTGCAGCGAACAGACGACGCTTACACGGAAGACCTAATAGGCCGCTAGACAGGCAGACCAACTCTCTATCCAGAGGGTCTGTCACCCCAAGACTTAAGGACTTCGGCCAGGGTGCCCCGCCGCCGACCAGCTGGCCGCGCTCTGCAGGCGGCTGGTAAGAGGACCACCGCGGCTGTGGGGAGGCCGAAGGGGGCTGAGAGGGCAGAAAGGGAGGCGAGGCGACCCTGCCCGACCGCCGACGGGACGACCCGGAGGCGCCTAACCCAGCCGGGCCGCGCGGCTGGACGCACCTGGACTCACCTCCTAAGACGCGGGACTAAGCTGGAGAGGAAACGGGCTGCTGGATCGTCCCACCACACACCGCTAGGTCTCGCCGGGCACGGCTCGGGCAACCTCCTGCCTATCGGGTGCTACCCCGCCGAGAAAGAGACGCCAGAAAGGGGCTTCGGTCCCGGCGAGAGAAGACAAAACCCTGTAACCCCTGCCTGAACCCGGTCGCAGGGTCGAACGGGAGTCACAGAACCCGGCTGGGGGAGGGGAAGGCTGCTTGCCACACACCAAATCTCCCGCCCCACTCAGGGGGCGGAGCCCCAGGAAGCCAATAGAAAGCAAGTCGGCAGAGAGCGACGGCTTTTCCGGCCAGTGGACGACGACCTGTCAGCCCCGCCCATCAAGAAACCTGGCTAACGAATCCCCCAAGCGTTGGGATCGCGACCTTTACTCTTTCCGTTTCCGGGGAAGGGAGGAGGAAGTGTGAGTTAGAGCTGAGGGTGTCTGGTGTAGCGGGCTGAGTGGGTGCTCTGACGACCTAAAGCAGTCTTGAGAGTGTTCGTTGGTTTTTCAAAGTCCTTCTTTGATGAAATTAGAGGTGGAGTCTCAGTTCTTCCTTTAGGAAATTGTAATTCAGTTGGCGTGAAAGGTAGGCTTTCTATATACGTCAGGGGGCTGGGGGTGAGGAGCAGGTGAAGAGAATTCGAGCCTGAGCGATCGATCGATCGATCGATCGATAGATAGATAGATGTTTAATGTATTTAATAGATATACATAGATGTAGATGTATATTTAATGTATTTTTCTAGGAAAACAATAAGGTAGTGGTTTGGACAGAAGGACAACTGAGCGCTAAATACTGCAGTTGGTTTTAGGATTAACGTTTTCAGTGCTGACTGCACATGAACATCACCCGAGGGACTTTGAAAAGCTACTGATGCCGGTGACGCGCGGCTTATAAACCCAGCCTAGAACGGGAGGCCGAGACTGGGAATCGCTTGAGGCGGGTTCGAGACCCGTCCGGGGCAGCATATCGAGACCTAGTCTCAAAAAATAGCTGGGCGTGCTAGCACGCGCCTGTAATCCCAGCTACCTTGGAAGCTGAGGCTGGGGGTCGCTTGAGTCCGCGGTACCCCGGGCAACGAGAGCCTGCGGTTCCACGGGCAAAATAGCGAGACCAAGTCTCAAAAATAATAATAAAAGCTACTGACGCCAAGATTCCGATCGCAGAGAATCTGAATGTGGCCTGGTCACTAATTTTTAAAAAATAAAATATTTAAATCGATGATTTAAATGTACGACTGGGATTGAGAATCAATTAACTAAGGAGAATGAAATTTAATAAAAAAATTTTTTGAGCTGGGCATGGTGGTCCGCGCCTGTAATCCAAGCACTGGGAGGCAAGAGGCCACGGATTGCTTGAATTCGCTGGTTGGAGACTACTCCGGGCAACACAGCGAGACCTGGTCTCGAAAAAGCAGTCGGATGTGGTGGCAGATGCCTGTAATCCCAGCTACCTGGGAGGCTGAAGCTGGGAATAGCTTGAGTTTGCGGGATCGGGACTACCGCAAGCAACATAGCGAAACCTGGTCTCAAAAATAAGTAAATAAATTTTTGTCAGAGATGCAATGACCTAGATGCTATGCATTGAACACACACTTGGTAGAGGGACAATAGGTCTAGAATGCCTCCATAAATCTCTACCCAGAGATTTTTTTAGCACATCAGTTTAATTTCAGGAGATAAAAGGATTTTTTTGTACATGAGTATCCAGGAATAAAAGAGAATATGGTGTCTAGAACCTATGTTAGGATTTTTCTTTCCTCTTATTTAAGCAGGGATGATGAAGTCCTCAAAAAGCACACGAGAGCTCGGCACGGTGGCTCGTGCCTGCAAGCTTCAGCCTATGAAGTGACTGGGGCTAGGGATCGTGGTTCGAGTCCTGCTCGGGGCAACACAGCGAGACCTAGTCCCAAAAAATAGGTGGGCATGTTGGCACGCACCTGTAATCTCAGCTACCTGGGAAGCTGAGGCTGGGGATTGCTTGATTCTATGGTATCCCAGGTTACGTGAGCCTGCGGTTCCTCAGGCAAAAATGGGGAGACCTAGTCTCAAAAAAAAAAAAAAAAAAGTATGTTCTCATTATTCCCCAAGGATGGTATGTTATTAAGGGTAGTCACAATCAAATACTATTGTATATACATACTATTGTATATACATAGGAGAAATACTAATACTATTGTATATACATAGGAGAAATGTTAACTTAGCACTTATGGATCCTTAGGGTATAGATTGATTTCTCCTTCAATATAGTTTATTATTAATCTAGTTCCTATATCCCCTTCTTTACTCCCACAGGGCCTTGGGCTTGTAGGGCTGAAGCAGGTTACCAGTAACAATCAGTCAACCCTGTATGAAGCAGTATCTGATGTGAAATGCACCAGTCCATGAGTGAGTGTCTGGATTCAGTCTTAGCTCTACCAGTTACTAACTCCATGACTTTGGACAGATAAACTTCCCTTATTTTCTAAAAGGAAAATAGTATTGCTTAGCAAACACTGTTACATTGAGTTTAAAACAGTGCTTGATGGTTTGGCCAAACCCCTACCCCAAGGGGGCTTGGGACTGCACCTGCCTGACCATCCGGGCCCCGCCCTCACGTAGGGAAGTACTGCTGTGCAGACTGTGGGGGTGGGGGCAGGCAGGAAATGCCCCTTCCATGTCACTCCAGCTAACCTTCAGGAGGAGGAAGAACATAAATAATACAAACACCATCATAGAATGGGTGAGGGACCAGGTAAAAATCCAGCCCACAAGTCTGAGCTGGACACAGGAGATGGACGACTGAGAACCAGTACACGTGAGACTGGAGAAACAACTATGGAAGCATGATGTCATGAGTCCATACCTACGTGCTCACTGGGTCTGAAAGAGCCAAGACCTGATCACTTCTGAAATGCCATCTAGGAGACCAAGGCGCCCCTCCCCATACCACAGGAGAGGAAGGCCAAAGTATGGGGGCATTGACCCCACAGCAAAGTTGCAAACTGAGGCAGAGGAGATACTCTACAACAGTCATTCACAGATGCCTGTATCCACAGAGAAACGTCTTCACTGACACTGGCTGGGGGGTGAGGCCCCCTAAACCAGAGGTCAGAACTACAAAGCAGCAAAACAACACAGAGAAGGGATTAGAGAAGACAGCCTGCAATGAGAAAACATGGACAGACCACAAATAAATCTAGACTGGCCGCCCAACACAAGGTTAACACTGAAAACCTACCAGCATGGTTCACCTGGTCCCAAGAAAACAGTCCCTCACCCAGTGAAAGGACACTTCTACACGAAAGATACTAACGGATTTAACACAGACTAGCAAACAACAAAGAGAGGGGTTTGAGTGAATGGAGTGGGTGCCAGAGGGAAGGTATCCCAAAAACCATTTACTGAAGTTGTGATTTAAAGAATAAAAATAAGTAAGATTAAATAAAAAAATAAAACAGTACCTGACATATCAAATAAGTATTAGTTATTAAAGTGGGTCATAACATTGTCACCTGGACCAGAGTTGTGGAGGGCAGCTAAATCCTCTGCTCTCAGTTAACATTTCTTTATACTTTCCCCATTGTATTTTATTTTCTAAGCTTTTCAGAATGAGCAAATATACATTTTAATGAGAGAAAATAATCAGAATTTTCAATTGGTGAATCTTTTTCTTCCCAATTAATGCAGATAAACAAGAAAAAACAGTTTGGTTTGTCTGCCTTAAGCCTTTCTCCACTGGCATTGCTAATTTATATTAGCAATTTTGGTTGAAGGCCAAAAAAATGTTCTTTGTATTCCTTGACTCTGAAATAAAGGAAAACAAAAGCTTAGCTCTTAGTAAGAAATAATAGCCATAAGGAAAAAAGGTACAAAAGCGATTTTTTTTTTCTGAGACTAGGTCTCGCTATTTTTGCCCGTGGAACCACAGGCTCAAGCAATCCCCAGCCTCAGCTTCCCAGGTAGCTGGGATTACAGGCGTGTATCATCATGCCCAGCTCTATTTTTTTGGAACTAGGTCTCACTACGTTGCTCCAACCGGTACTCCAACCGCGATCCCTAGCCCTGGCCTTGGCTTCCTAAGCTGCTGCTTACAGGCATGCACCACCATGCCCAGCCAAAAGAGATTTTTCTAATAAAAGAAAAGAAAAAGAGGGCCTGAGTTGAGTCCTTAAACTCATGTTCAAAGAAAAGGCTAATATAAGTGATAAGCACAAAGAACTCACAACAGAAACAAAGCAAAAAGCCCAATCAAAAATGGGGAGAAAAACTAAAAAGACTTCTCTAAAGAGGAAATACAAATGGCCAATAGGCATATGAAAAAATGCTAGGCATAACTAAAATAAAGGAAATGCAAATCAAAACCACAATGAGATACCACCTTACACCACTAAGAATGGCCCATATCAGAAAAACAGGCAAGTGCTTGCATGGATGTGGAAAGGAACACTGCTGGTGGGACTGCAAACTGGTCTAGCCACTAGGAAAGCTATGTGAAGGACCCTCAAACTACTGAAACTGGAACTCCTGTACTTGGCTGTTTATCATATCAATATTTACAAAAGCCAGGATATGGAAACAACCTGAATGCCCACAAGCGGATGAATGGTTGAAAAGGATGTGGTATGTTTACACAATGGAATATTATTCTGCAATCAAAACTGACAAGTAGGACACATTTGTGATAACATGAATGGACCTAGAGGTAATCATATTAGCAGAAATAAGTCAGAAAGAAAAATACAGAAACCATATGGCCTCACCTATAGACAGGATCTAGGAATAACAAAAGGCCAAGAAAAAGTCAACATAAGCTAACAACAGAACTGGGGCAAGCAGCAAAGGAAACAGGGGGAGGGGGAACACAAGAAGATCAAGTTTCACAGGTGATAAGGTGGTGGGAGAGCCCCAGGGAATGCAATGATGTATGTACACACACACACACACACACTTAAATATGTAAACAACAAAATGATTAAGAAAAAAAAAAAAAAAGCTAATGTATATGGTTAGAAAGTACAATGTACTACCAAGAGCACTTTCACACCTAGCTACAGTTAAATGGTACTGTATTGGTGCCTCTTTAGAAGGACCTAAAAGAAAATTTTTTAACATTTCAGTACTAGAAATAGTTGTGCTTCACGTAAGAAATATGTTTTAAGGACATCTGGAAATCATGTAAATATAACTAATCTTATTTCTCTCTTCGCATTGCAGCTTTAAAGTTCAGAGATAAATTTGTATCTTAACAAGCAGAAATGACATATATTTTATGAATTACTCTCTTCCCTTTGTTATTTCTGTGTAGGATATGTAATTTTATATATTACCTTAATTTATAGACTGCTTTAACTGGATGAGATATAGGTTCAGAGAGACATGATATGGTGTGCTTTGAAAAAAATACATTGAAGAACCATTTTAAGGTATTAAAATTTAGATAAGATAATTAACTCAGGGAAATCCAGTCAAAAGCCAAATAAAGCTGTATTTTTTATACTGTACAAAAGAAAATTTACATTCTTAATGTAACTAGATACACATCCAGGGAAAATTACACATCTCTCAAGAAACACAATATTTAACATCTTAGATATATTTCTGCATTGAAGACTGATAATGAATTTATACATCTTTATTTACAATAACATAAAATATTTTTCATCTCTGTAGATATTTACAAGGTTAACAGTGACTACATTTCACATTTCAACAATCAACAGCATTAACCAGTTCAGTAAGACAGTTAATATAATGACTTACATGCACCAATAAATATTATCTTAAATGTGTTTTTTTCTCCAGCTCTGAAAAAAACAAAGGTTTTCACTAGTCCTAGGTTGAAAGGACATCAGTCAATAGAGATCGTTATTTTCTTCATGCCAATTCTATTTAAATTTCACCAGCACTATTTGTCAGTACTTAGGAAGTTTTTATACCAAGTTTTAGATTGATGCTGGTTGAAAAAAATAAGCAAGCAAGCTGATGTATACATTCCATATCATTTTATGAAGCAAACATGAAAGTGAGATATTTTGTTTACTTGTCCATAGTGACACAGACTATATAAAGCTAGAGTAATAAAAACCCCTCAGTTACTGTAGTTCCAGAGAGTCAAATTACAAGAAAAATGGTGGGAATTATCGTTGCAACATTTAAACTCTTTCATTTAGCCCCTTAAACTGAATGTAAAACCATACTTTTTTATAGAGTAAGAATAAAAAATAATAATTGTAAAGTAGTTGATGAACATAAATATTTTGAAACGACACATGAAGCACTGAGCATGATTCAACTGTTTGAATGATAAAAACTCAGTCCCCCAAACCAACATTAGTAATTATTAGAAGCCAATCTGTTTCCAAGATAGCTAATCAACATATCCATTACTTTTTAACTATGATTTAATATGAAAAAATAATGCACAGAACCTATTTGAAACATTAATTTACAATTATACTTAATATTTTAAGTCATTATTAATAGCTTAAATAAATTCTTTAGTTCTTATTGGTCTATCATTTCAAGAATGAGTACTTGAACCTAAGCATTTCTTTCCTGTAAAGAAAATACCCAGGGCGAGCATGTACATATATTATGTAAACAAACATACAATTTTAGTCAATTATCATAAATATTAGAAATAATTGCCACTGCCCATTTAAAAGGGTACATTTCTATAATTTGCCCCTCAACTTTATTTTTAAAAAGCCCTAGTAGCACACAACATACCCATTTGAGGAATTTTGCCCCTTTTCTGTTAATACTGATGAGCTGAATCCCTAATATTAAGGAAACATGAAAATGTCCACAAGGAATAATGTTTGGGCTTTAACCTGTGCCATTGTTGGAAGAATAAAATGTTATTTGCTGACAAAACCTCAAAGGGAATTTTATAGGCAGTGTATACCTATGCTGCATTCAAAAAAGCTTTTAATGTTTATTTCCCCCAGGGCTAGAAAGCATCCTTTATGTTAAAGAAGACCCATTCCCTAGCAGTTAGGTACTTCAGAAAATATTTGGTTGGTATATTTTCTTTGGTAAATTTTGAAATCAAAGAAGATATAGTTTCCTCTAAGTTAGCACTGAGTTGCTGACATTGTACAGCAAGCCAGACTGATAATTCTATAATAGGGGGTGGATTGTCCAATTAAGTTAATTTCTTTGAAAATAAAAATTTCCTTATTAACCATAGTTCCAGATACAAAATCCTTTAAAATAAAAACACATCATATATATTTTAATTTATACTTTACTCTAAATTTTTGAGTAAAATCTATATTAATCTGCATTAATAGCAGACATAGAATGTGCCTTAGTGAACATTTTCTTAAAATCCAGAAGCAAAACAGGAACTATATTCCTGCACTATGCTGCCAATTATTTCACATCATTTCCAGCTTTCTAACTTCTATACTGAACTGTTTGCTCTTATGTATATTTCTCATGTGACTAACTGAATAATACTGAAGTTGCCAAAATTTTGTGTTTCTGTGGTCAAGATTTAGAAGGACATGAACCTATGAGGCAGAACATGACTAGTTCAATTCTAAAAGCTTGGGAATACCACACAAATTTCTGGCACTGACAAAATTCTTATATAGTTTAAGTGCACATTGGTTGACTTTATAAACAGTATTTCCTATGTGTTTTCTGTTCCAATATGCTAACCATTAGGTACACAATGTAGGTAATACTAAAATATATGTCTTACTTTCTCAACATGACTGCCTTGGCAATGAATAATTGTACCAACCTGGTGACACATTATGATTTGATTAGCATTGCTAACAATTTTATATTACATTCTATTATTTTATATAACCTAGTAGACATTCCAATTTCCTAAACTTTAAGCTATCAATAATTTCTGTTTGATTTTCAAATGACTTGTTTCCAGAAACAATTTTAAAAATTAAAGTATTACAAGTAAGTGTTTCAACCAAGTTAGTGATCTGATACATGACAGTAATCATTCAATTTGAAAGATTTAAAAAAAGCTCATGTTCAGAGTTTTTAACATAGCTATAGAATAGAAAAGATGCTCTTTAATTCTGGCATGACCTATTAAACTTCTTGTAAACTGAAAAATAAAAGTGTAGCTGAAATACTGATTTAAAAAACAAAATAAAATATAATACTTGTAGTCCAAGCAAAAAAACATTCTCTTTCCCAGTGTTCATAGAGTACTGCCACATAAAGGCAGGAACTATTTGTAAAATTTACAAATAAACATACAGAAAACTAAATGACACAACTGATTTGTGTGATTGTCAATAACCAAAAAAACACAAAAACAGACCCATATATACCTTACAAAGATTTCGTCAGATTATTCATTAAAATATTAAAAAAATAATTCAAACAAAACAATCTGAAAGAAGTTATTCTTGGTGTTCCAGTGTCTATTAAATAACCAAAACTATGAAGTGGAATTTGAGAAACAGGAAAGGATGAGCTTATTATGGATGGCTGAGAAACATTTTATATGGTATGCACACTTAAATGAAATTCTGGTTGTCATTTCATTTGGGAATCAAGTCTCATACTACAAACCTCTCTCAATCACAATGGAAATATTGCTTCTGTTCCCTTTCTCGAAGCACAAGTAAGTTTCAGTATCTTTTCAGATTAGATGTTAATGGAATCAAATTTACTTTACTTTGCAATACTCCACTGTACAATACAATTAACTTGCCATCTAAGTGACTGAAAGCTGGCTGATTCAAATATACTTTAAAAGAGCTAGAAACATTGATCAAAGCTATTTCATTTGGTTTGTCATTTAAATAAATTATCAGAAATATAATCAACTATAAAATGGCAGCATACAACCATTATGTGGCAGAAAATAGTAAGGCATAAATTAGAGTAAGAAAAATGTATCTATCATCCTTTACCTGTGATACAAATATCTTCAATTCCAACACTTCCATCTATGTTTACTATTCTACAGATTTAACATTTTTCTTAATGTATTCACCAACTACTAGAACTGTAAAAAAAAAAAAAAATACAGAAATGGAGTGTTATATATCACAGTTATCATAATCTGAATAAAGGGAAGCAGTGGGTGTTAATATGTATTTGATGGGAGACAGGAGACAGGGGTTTGATTCTGGCTCTGCTTCTTAGTTATGTGGTCTTGACCATGTCACAAACTCTAAGCAGCCTCAGTTTCCTGAGGATGGAACATGTTGGGGTGGGTGCTGGGAGACTATCTTAGATTACCTCTAGGGTCTCTTATAGCATTAAAACTCTGAGTCTGTAATAACAAGAGGCAGGGAAGAGTAACTGAAAGTAAGGGTGGTGGCAGGAGGTCAGATTTCAAAATCACAACCATTTCTCCTCAGCTTCTCAAAATATTTTTATATTTAAAAATCTTACTTCTAAGATGGCTTTTTTACTTTACATTTTAGTTTGCTTTCTAGAAATTTATTTTAAATTGATGTCATAACCTTCAGGTATTTCCTTATGTTTCTCAATACAAACTGGCAAATATGGCATCAAATTGTTTTATTATAGAAAACAAGTATTTTTTCCCTAACTTGCTTTTTCACAGATAAAAGGATTTCTTAAATGGAAGTTAGCAAGTACACACTTTGCTAGAAAGTTAGCAAGTATAAAACAAAAGGTTGTTAAGAAATAAAAGTATGAATGTTGCTGGCATTTACTTTAAACAGCTGATATCTAATAATGTTTAAACCATGTCAATAAATAGTGCAAGTAAATATCATGTCTCTCAAACAATGTGACTCATGGTTTAAACTAATTCATTTCATCTTGCACAGGAAATCTGTTCCAAAAATCCTGAATGCAAAGTTCAAGTAAATTACATCACTTGAAAGACTGCAACAAAAATATTTTAGGGTCTGAAATATTAAAGGATATGTATACAAACAAAATATATATGTATAAATTTACAGATAAATAAAACCCTCTGAGTTGAGTTTTTCAAAGCCAACCTCTCAAAATAAAACTTAAGATTTCTAACAAATCAAATGGAGATCTTACTGTATTTATCACAGCTATTGTATTTTGGTATTATTCAATACTTATTTGTGCTTTAAGATCATGCTAGATTTTGATGCCAATAAATGCACAATGTTAAATTAAGAACAACCCTTCAGTCTGCTAAATGAAGCATTTCTGCCACAAAGCAATCGACCTCTAGTCATAGACAAGATCTCATTTTCTAGTAAATTGTTTAAATAAATTGTTCTTTTCCTTTCAAACCTAAATCTTTGCTTTCCTTTATATATTACAGATCTTTACATTTCATTTATTTTGTCTGCTTTTAAATTTTTTTCATTTATCTGACATCCCTTGGTTCAACTAAAGAAGGAGTATCTAAAATGTCCTTGTGAAATATACATATACACACCACACACAAATATATATATATACACACACAAAAATCAACAAATCTCTATCAACTTTTAGCTTTACCCTGGACTTTGGCAATGTTGTAAGTACTAGTCATGTTCTAGTTTCCCATTTTTAGTTTCATATGAGCAGAAAAAACATTACAGACTACCAAATTCAAATAAACATCTCATTGTCTGATTCTAACAGAAAGTCCTTTTAAAAAAATTTAGGAGTGAAAAATGCAAGAGGCAGTTTTCTGGTTATTTATCATAATCTATTATAATTTTAATGGTAGAGATAAAAATTTAAACTTTATTAATTAGAAGAATACCTGCTTTCTATAAAGTCAGCATATCTTTCACAATAAAATAAAAATACCAATGTACCAAGCAACAGCAGCTCTGATATTTTTTGTGGAAGAATAATGTATAGTAGTTCAAATCACAGTACACTGATTTATTCTCTTCTATTTCAATCAAGCATTAGATCTTGAAACCCAGAAGAGGTTATAATGAAATCTTATCCAACCAAACGAGGTTTTATTTTTTTTAACCAATCAATGCATTTTTGTAGCCTCTTAGCACAGTTACCAAATGCTACTTACATACATTCAACATCTAACTTACTGGCATGATTGCAAAATTTTATAAAAATGAGAAACCAGCAGATATACTGATTAGAAGATACACAAATTGCATTACATTAAACACAAAGGCAGTGTGGTCCCTGTAGGAGAAATCAAGTCAGTACCCCCTGGTAGAAATGTTCTATAAAAATGTATCACATTGAAGCATCAGTGTATTCAGCCAATTATCTGTCCCTGATGTATTTCCTTGGAGTATATGATCTATTAGGACTTCAGTTTTCTTAATCCAAAATATCTGACTGAATTTAGGTACATCTAAAAAAGCAGCTGAAAGGGTTTCTCCAATAGTCTGATATCACAAAAAGTGGGTTGAGAAATCCCTCTCTTTACCTGAAGACATACTCGTGCTATTTCAGTCATCATCAGCTCACGAAGGAAAAGAAAAAACTCAATCAAAACTTCCCCTCATACACACAATCCCACAAAAGCCAAACAAAAACGACCCATCCCCCCTCCCCCAAAACCCCAGCACCAAAGTGTCAATCATTCCTGGGAAACAGAACATGCCATGCCCTTAGATTCTCTGATTTGTTTGTTGTTCAAACTTCAAGGACAGAAATGCCCTTATATCCTTGTGGAGAGGAGGGAAGACATGTTAATAATGACTATAGAGCCATTGCAAAAGTGCATAATCAATTACACAATCAATTTAGAGCCCTGCCCTCCAATGGAGGTAGCCACAACTTGATTTAAATGCCTCAGTGAACGGAACATTCGTGTCCTCAAGATAAAGGAGATGGGGGAAATAGAGCCACGCTCATTTTAATGAAAAAGTGCAGCAGTCTACCACCTTTCCCCTTGCTTATCAAGAAAATAAATGATTGATTGCACAACTCAGAGAAGTCCAAAGTCATATAAGAATCTCTGAGGCACTCCTGGTTTAAGAGAGAAAAAATATGATCCAGTAATCTTCATAGTTCTATAGATTATGAGAACAAACCCGTTTTGTTTTTTTAAATGAAAGCCAAAGAATCATTTCATAGGGATCATATACACCATTTCCTCTAACATATATCCTCAGTCTCACAGTGTTGAAATGGGACCGATCAGCCTACGATGGATTGCACATCACCCAAGGAGAAAAGAAGGCATGGAAAACACAAACATTTTATACTGTTTCGCAAACACATTTACAAGATATAGGTGAAGAGAGGACAGAGGAAGGAGGAAAAGAAAACCTTATTGCTGTTTCCATACAAAATACAGTATGAAGATATCTAAACTAAATCAAATCTGATTACAATGACCAATATTTTCATTTTCACAATGTGGGATGAAGTGTCTTCTTGCACAATGAAATGTTCAGTTTAAAAGGTAAGCAGAAAGACAAGAGAGAAGTCAAAACTACACCTGGGATATTAGCTGCATATTGAAACTTGGGGATCGAGACTGCTTGGTTAAGGGTGCTCCTGGGCTGAGGAGCTCTTTGCCTTCTCCAGCTTGACCTAGTCGGTCTTCTTGCAGACTGATAGTTGAGTATCGATTAGCATTGCTAGTTGCTAAATTGGTGACTCCCTCAGTGCCAACCCCAATGCTGGTACTTGCTTGACTGCCGTTTACATAGTCAAATGATTTACTTGAGGAAGCACTGGCTGTCCGGATGAGACTACTGGTTTTTGGCACCACCTGGCCAGCAGGCAGGCTCAGGTGTTTCTTCATCGGTGTCAGCTCAACTGAATCTACACTAAGATCAGCTGGTTGCTGTACATACTGCCTTCGAACTACTGAATCTCGAGGGCTCTCACTGGATTTGATGGCAGAGGTCGTTTCTTTATCCTTGGTCGAACGCCCAGCTGCTACTTTTCTTAAGCTTCCCCTCTGAGAAGAAGAAGATGGTTTGGTACCAACTGGTTGACTGCTGAGGGAAGCTCCTGATGAAAATCCTTCATCTGCATCATTCATATTTACAGACTCCTCTCCTCCATTTACACCCTCAGCACCTAAAAGACAAATCAGACAGATTCAGTAATACCTAAATTAAACAAGAAGCAGCTGTGAATAATGACTCAACTGTCCTTATCTCTTGGGTAGTGTTTTTAATAGGTATGCAAAGACCTTGCTAGTAATACCTTCCCTAAATAAATCAGGGGAAGAAATAATCTACAAAGAATTCTAATGTGTTATTCATTTTGTTCATTTAGCTTTATTTAGTCTAACTTTATATAAAACCAACACAAACTTAGTATATTTAATACTAAAGTCCATAAAACCACCTTTGGTAAAACATACATTCTACTATTGTAAATCTACACTTACTCAATTTGAGATAATCATATCTCCTTAAATATTTTCTCTCATATCATCCTAAACCAGTCTCTAAAAAGACCATGTAAAAGAGATGCCCTCCTATTTACTCAGAATGGCAAAAACTTCTCCCTATAAGTGAAACCCTTTTAAAAGCCAAAATAATTTTCTATTTATTCAATACATAACAGCTTCTAATTGGTTTAAAAACCTTAAACACAGAACTATCAATTTTCTAACTAAATAAAACCTCCACATTGCTTCTAGTAACTGTAAATATTTTGCCTCATATGTATATTTATTCACAGGTTTTTATATTTTTTCATCAATTAATGTGAAGAAATATTTGATTATGAGAGAGCAAGGGTAGTATACCAGCAGAAATCTTTTTTTTTTGAGACTAGGTTTCATTATTTTTGCCTGTGGAACCGCAGGCTCTCATTGCCCGGGGTACCACAGACTTAAGCAATCCCCAGCCTCAGTTTCCCAGGTATCTGGGAATACAGGCATGCGCCACCATGCCCAGCTATTTTGGAACTAGGTCTTGCTACGGGCCCCAGGAGGGATTTGAACCGCAATCCCTAGCCCCAGCCGCTTCATAGGCTGAAGCTTACAGGCACAAGCCACCGTGCCCAGCCCCCAGCAGAAATCTTTTTAAAAGATTTTCACATTGTATACTATGTATCTCTGTAATATTTTAGATTTCTAGTATTGAGCTATATCATCATAATCACAAATTGTGTTTCATGTAGAAACTGCAGTAAACAAATAATCCTAATTTGGGGAGTTCTAACAATGAGAAAAATAAATAGATCTATTTTGGGGTTTCGAGAAAGTCTAATTTCCTTACTAAAAGTATGACCAACATTCTTTTTTTTTTAATTTTGTTTTTGATTAATTCTTTTAGAAAGTAATTCATTTGCTTCTTTCAAAAGTTGATATTGTTTGCTAGCTCACTAAATGGTATTGTTTCCCAAACTGCAAGAAAATTTAATTTAAATCTACATGCAGATACCAATACTCTAGTTACAATAAAATGTTACAATAAAAAGTTAGGAAAGAATTCTATACAAATATTACTTTGAGAAATAGTTACCTGAATAAAACATTGATAATATTTTCACACACAATATTTAACAAAGTAACTAGAAAAACCAAAAAATATTTTCTTAGCTATACAGTCTCATGGATTAGTTATTTCCTTATTTCTGAAAATAAAATAGGCTATGCTTAAGGCAAAAGGCACCTTGTTACTATATTCAGCAGTTGAATAATCTTTAATCATGCAAAGCTATATGAAAAAGCAGCTGACACCACTTCTCTCAATGACTTCTTCAGAAGAATAGTGAATATATATAAAACAATAATGTATTTTAAAATAAAAACAGTAATTTACTTACAATTAGTATAAAGAATAATAATTTACTTACAAATAGTATAAAGAATCCCAAGAAAAGTTACTGGTTCAGAGTTTACTTCAGTAATATAAAAAACTAGGAGTGTACAGAACCATATCATTAAAAAATGTGTATGTGTATACATTGTGTGTGTGTATTTTTTTTAGCAAAGAAGACTGAGAGACTTAGTGCTAGCTTCTGAATCTTGCCACATGCAGAGCTGATGCCCAAGCAATATGGCCATATAAGAGACAATAACAAAGAAGCCATCATGCAAGAGAATCTACTGGTATTTTATATACTAAGAAGTGCTTTTTCAATACAGTGGAACATTGACTATACTTTAATCACAAGTGTTGTCTTCAGTTTAGTAATAACTATAAATCAGCTTTTTAAAAGCCACAAAGTATTACCTGACAATCAAGATAACTGACAATAAGGGTTGGTGATGGGGTTTATAGTCTTCCTTCAATTGGAACATAGAATAAAGTTTTAATTATAAAACTATAAGACCATCATTCTAAAAAAGTTTATATATTTTTTTAAAAAAGGTCAACTATGTTGTTAATCCAAGAGCTCTTACAGACTGAAGAATTACCAAAACTTTTTGTAAGTTTTAGCTAGTTCTTCTGCTTAAAAACCTCAAAGAATAAAAAGGCACTGTCTCACAACTTTCCTCCTTTCTAATTTAATTCCCCCCTCCCCGCCATGGACAATCTAACAGTACTATTCAGAATCCAAGAAAGGAGACAACCAAAAATAATTTTCAATGAATGAATCTATTCATATCTATATTTCCTTATAAATTAATATTAATTTAAAGCTACCATTAATCTCAAACTTTCCAACACATTAGAACTTTCCAACATACCGAAGGAACTCATCCCTCTTTCCTGTAGCTACACTCCCCTCATAGACTTAAAATTTTGACAGTGATATGTTACTAAAATAGACTATTTTACTATTTAACAAACTATTTAAAAGAAACTATTATATTGGTTCCTTTTTCAAAGTGTATGACTTTTGATGAAAAGCATTTCTAAAATTTCATCATTTTAACCAGTTTAGTACTACATTTAGCATAAAAATGACAACATTCTAATAATGACAGTGGCTGTCAAGAAATAGGCTCTTGTCCAATTTAGGCCCTACTCTCGGTTTGACATTTATCTGTATACTTATTTTTATGCCTTTGTACAATATAAAAACTTACTCCCAAGAATAACTAAAGAGATTACCTCCCCCCCCCAAAAAAAAATAAAGGGAAGGCTGATCTTTACAGCCATTTAAATAAGAATCTCTGTAAAACAGCACCAACTCTTTGGGTTCCTAGATCATGCACATGCAATTCTGTTGACGAAGTTAGGTCAATCTGGGCAAATGAATAGAGGGTAGATTTAGATTCTTACTGAGCATGCTCAAATTTCTAATGCACCAAAGAGCAATTTCCTAAAGTGGAAGATAACTGTTTCATTTATGTTTGATCTTTAAAATATGCAACCTATTTTACAGCTACTACATTTCATAAATTAGAACAGAAGTTCTACAGTAGTAATACACTAAATAATGAAAAAATTGTCAGGCAATTTAGTTCACTTTTTCACAAAGTCAACTCCTACAGCATCACATGTAAAACAGCAAATAAATACTTTTCCATCAGAGAGAAGTATTCTTTTACACATAGTGGGGATGGAGGGTGAGGCAAGGAAGGGGGTGTGTAAAATAAGTTTTCCTCTCTAGGTACCTGCATTGCAAAAACAAGGGTCTACTAACCTACTGACCTCTAAAGAATACATTTCAATTCTGTTTGGGAGTTGTGTAACAGTAATTTAAAATAAATAAAATGTAGTGTGCACCACAAGAGCACAATTATAAAGGAAAGATGTCAGCAATTCATTAGTTAGATCTGGGCAACTTGACCCTAAGACTTTAAAAAGCCCGTTAATACTAGTTTACTCTGTTCAAAGAGATAAGACGTTCTTATTAATTGACCAGTAGGGATTATCACTAAATTGACACTTTAAAGGCTCCACTTTAGTCCAATTTTTTCAAATGTAGCGTATTAACATTTTTAAATTCCTCACATATTTTTGAAGAACAAATTACACAAATGAAATCGATCAATATTAAATAATAAGGCTCACAACCATTGGGTGCATTTTCCTTTCCCTAATGTTAAAATAAACATGCTCAGTAATGAAAAAATCCCAAGCATTTGCAGACCTTTTGAGCTAGGCCTCTGCCTTGTTAGTAGCCATGCCAAGCTGTTCTTTGATTACACAGGATGCAGACTCCAGGCCAGCACAAATGATAACTAAAGATTGTACCTGACCTGGTGCTAGGCATATGGGGAGGTGTGCTTTGCAAGGAGAAGCTAATACACCCTGGAATAGTGGAAACACACACTAGAATGGACAGATGTTCTGCTTGGGGATAGAGAGCCAGGATCCTCCTCCAGCAACTGCCTCACTGACTTCTGTCTCCTCATCTCTGTCCTACCCTCTGTTGTGGCTGCAGCTGAGTTGGGCTCCGGTGAGCCGTGCTCAGGGGTCCTGCGCACCAGCACCTCCCCCTCTTGCACACGTTTGATCCCTAGGTCAGTGGAGCCGTGTTGGACCGGGGAGCCAGGAATACTCGAGTCAGCCTCGTTTGAGAAGTCAAAGCCATCTGGGATTCAACATATAAAATTTTAGTGCTTTTGTGCTGCTCTATTCTTTTCTGAGCATTTTGACCCAGGCAGATAAGAGAATGTATATTATGGATATGATATAAACAAACACTATTTATATAATTACATGTGTGTGCACAGCATGCACACACATAAGGAAGCAGATGAACAATGTGAGGTTTGCAAATGAATAGGATAGAAAAATAGGGGTTATTAAAATGGCAATTAGTATCTCTTAGGCAAGACAGCTTAACTATTCACATACCATATGCCGTTGAAATATTGCTGGATTCAGCACTTAAAAAGCAAAGATAAAAAGCTAGAGCTAAAATCAATTCTTTGATGGATAGCATGTATTATATCCTTAGCTTGGCCAGTTATAGAAGCTTGTCCCACAATGCTCATACATGCAACTTTTTCCCCCCAGTACGGTAATGAGCTTTAAAAATTTTCTATTATTACTAGTTTGGGGGGGGGGGGGAGGGAGTTACTTTGATCTTGTTTTCTGTTTTAATATCCATAGAGCAGTCTAAATGACATCTTTCTACTTATAAAATATATATACGTAGTTATACAAAAATAAGTTCAGGTACTTAAATCACATTTCTAGTGCTACTTTAAAAAACTAAGCAATTTTACTTTATAGAGTACTAAAATATCAAATACTAAAGCAGTCTGTAAAAATAGTGGTAAATTTAGTGGTAGTTCATGAATCAACTACAGGAATTTTAGTATATGTGCTGCCGAAGCGAGGACAACTACAGGAATTTTATACTCACCTTCTCTCCTCCACCTATGACGACGGATTGAAGCTGTTGTGATTGCAGTCCGAGAAATCCTCGGCACTGTTGGAGTGACTTCCACTTTAAGGACTTTCTGACCTTCTTGTGAAGAATCAGGAGCATCAAATGGTAATGAGTTTTTCATGGCATTGGCAACCTAAAGTGATTAATACTAAGTATATAGCATTTACAACCAATACAGTTTATGTTTATTCTCATTTTTTTTAAGAGATTAGGTGTCGCTACGTTGCCCAGGGTAGTCCCAAACCCGCAAACTCATGGCCCTAGCCTCAGCCTCCCAGGTAGCTGGGATTACAGGCATGCGCTACCACGCCTGGTTATTGCTTATTCTATATTTCATGTTTTCTTAATACTTTGAATATGTATTTAAAACTTGTACTGTAAACTATAAATCAAAATGAATGTCTCTTCATGGTGCTGTACTCTTTTAGGCTGACTTTTCATGTGAGAATTTATTTAATTGTTTATTTTTGAGAGTAGGTCTCAAAAATTTTTGCCAGTGGAACTGTAGGCTCACGTTGCCCAGGTACCATGGACTCAAGCAATCCCCAGCCTCAGCTTCCCAGGTAGCTGGGATTACAGGCACGGGCCACCACGTCCAGCTTTTTTTGGGACTAGTCTCGCTATGTTGCCCCGGGCAGGTCTTGAACCAAGATTGCAGGCCCAGCCACGACTCCATAAGCTGTTGCTTTAGGCATGTGCCACCGTGCCCGACTTGAGAATTTATTTTTTAAAATGTGAGTCACATACCTCAGATTCCCTGAAGTTGTTGATTGTCAGAGAAATAGCATTTCAATAGGAAAAAAATGTTTAACATTTAAAGTCTGATGTAAGAAAATTTAGGATGTTTCTGATTTTACAAATGATAAATAATGCATATATTTTAATCTCTAAAAAATTAGCCTTGTTTTTATGAGACTAGATCTCACCATTTAGCCCATGGAACCACAGGCTCACGTTGCCCAGGGTATCACGTACCCAGTCTCAGCTTCTCAGGTAGCTGGGATTACAGGCATGCGCCACCACGCCCAGCTATATTTTTTTGGAACTAGGTCTCACTATGTTGCCCCGAGCAGGACTTGAACCATGATCCCTGGTCCCCGCTGCGGCTTCCTAGGCTGCCACTTACAGGCATGCGCCACCATGCCCAGCCTAAAAATTAGCCTTTTATCCACTCCTTTGTGTTCATGAGGAGAAATTTCCCCTGAATACTTCTGGCATTTTCTGCTCTCCATGAAGGAGAGTGAAATCTATGGTTGGAAAATAATCACCACTGACTAGCGCATGTTTTTTAAATGGGTAGTGTTAACTAGCGGAGCTCTTGAGATAGAGAACTGTATTTCTCCCTCCTGTCCACTTTGAAGTAGAATGTGGCCTGCCTGCCAGTTAAAACTTTTTCTCCATGAAGCTGGTTCAACACCTAGACCAAGAAGTGAGGAGTTAAGTCTTTCAATTTAGCTTTTATCAGCAATAAAAATGATGCTTATTACTCCACATGTAATTATTTCATCTATGTATTTTATCCATATGTACTTGGCTTTATATTTAAACATAGAAAAAGTTATTTATTGGGTCCCTCAGATATTTGCAATAATAAATTTTAGCACTAAAGATTACTAATTTCTTTACTGGCCTTGGAAAAGTCACCTCTGCTTCTCTGCTGTGGAATGAAAAACCAAAACATTTAGACTGTTTCGATTCCTTTGCAATTAAAAATAATAATATTGTGCTTTAAGTACATTTTTTAAAAATGTAAAAGTTTTTTTCAGATATATTGTAAGACATAGGAAAGTGGGTCAAAGAAAAAAAAGAGCACATTTATTACCCAACAGCTTCTGCAGTTTGATTGTACTGACTATTGAGAAACTCTACTGAGAAACTTAAACCATTATTTAATTTTTAAATATGTTTACTGATTGATCATTAAACTCTAGGAAATTACTAATGTGAAAGAGTAAAAAATCTTTTCATAAGGAACAAAGCATTCATTCAGAAAATATTTTTCTCCATTTGTACAATGCCTGTTGTTTTGTTTTTTAAAAGAATGGCTTAGAATTTGGATACTGGCCAGGCATGGTGGTGCATGCCTGTAAGCAACAGCCTAGGAAGCTGCGGCCGGGGCTAGGGATCACAGTTGGAGTCCCTCCGGGGGCATGTAACAAGACCTAGTCCCCAAAATTAGCTGGGTGTGCTGGCACACTTGTAATCCTAGCTACCTGGGAAGCTGAGGCTGGGGATTACTTGAGTCTCTGGTACCACGGGAACATGAGCCTACGGGTCCTTGGGCAACAAAATGAGACCTGGTCTCAAAAAAAAAAAAGGAATTTAGATGTTTATGTGGCTAAAAAAAAATTATTTCATGATTTATCCTATCACAAGATTAGAAAAGTCTTTCTTCTTTAGAAATCTAAATAAAAACTTATAATCTTTTATTTTACTTTTTCTTAAAGGATTTCAAGACATTTGTTTAATTTTAACTCTATTTTGATAAGCAGTAGGAGATGATCTAAACCAAATTTTTCTCCCTAACAATACAGCAACTGTAATCATGGAATAAATTCTTCTCACTTAATGATCTAGATTGGCTCATACAGTACATACTTAATTTCATTTTACCCATTAGTGCCCCTTTTAGGCACAGGCGTAATAACTAAATATAATAACTTACCAATAGCGGTTGAGAAAAGAGTTCTAACTGAGCTCTATATATGATGTCATCAAGCACTTCCTGGCCGAGGTCCCATTGTCCATTATACCTACAGAGAAGCAGATCACTTACTATCTTTAGCAAATATCTCTAACCTCATTTTCAACAACAACCATCTTATAGTTTCAACTCTTACTATTCAGTTTGAAACAAGACTTTCACATCAATTCATCTCTACATTACTGTATTTGTGGTACAAAGAGAAAATGAACATTTCAAATATCAACATTTAAAGCAGTTTCCACATCTCTTTGCATAAATATATGTGCTGATGTTTACAGTAATCTATTTAATGTATTCATAAAAACTTGAATTATAAACTACATATTGACACTTAGTAGTTTTCCTTAAAGAAAACCTGGTAATGTTTAAAAAAAAAAAAAGAATACCTGGTAATTGTAAATTTCAACTTAATGAGTAGATCTTTTATACTGTGGCTATTTAAAAAATACTCAAAGGACTTATGAGCAATTAATTACACTTCAAACACCTAAAGGAAAGATAGAGTCCTAGAAAAATACAACTTACTAAAATGGAATCAAGAAGCAACAGAAAATCCGCTCAGAATGATCATTTGCAAAGAGATTGAGTCAATAATCAAAACTTCCCAACAAACTAAAATCTTGAACCAGACAGCTTCACAGGTAAATTCCAACAAATATTTAAAGAACTAGTACTAGTCCTTCTCAAACTCCATCAAAAAACAAAAGATAAGGGAACATATCTAAATTAATTTCATGGGGTCAGTGTTACCCTGATACCAAAACCAGAAAAGAAAACTTAGACCAACATCCCTACGAACAAGATATAGAAATTGTCAACAAAATATTAACAACTCAAATTCATCAATACATTTCCAAAATCATACATCATGAACAAACTGAAAATATTCATGGGATACAAGTATGGTGCTTCTATATACTAATAATTAAATAGCAGAAAGAGAAATTACGAAAACAATACCATTTACAAATGCATCTATAAGAATACAATGTCTAGGAATAAATTTAACAAAGAAAGTTAAAGAATAACACACTTAGCTTTCAAATAAGACAGTGATGAGAGAAACTGAGGAAGAGTGCAATTTAATGCACTGTACAATGAATATCGTCAATAATATTTACCATGATACACATCATGTAATAATGTAATATAATATTGCTTCCATGGTAATCATAGTACAATATATAAATGTATCAAAGTAAAATACTATTCATCTTAAATTTATAATCATGTCAAATTTATGAAACAGAAAAATAATAAAAAACTGAAGACAGAAACAAAAAGATATTGTGTTCATAAATTGGAAGAATTAATATTGTTAATCTCCATACCACCCAAACATTCCACAGATTCAAAGCAATCCTTAATAAAATTCAGGTAACATTTTTTTCATAGAACTATAATAAACAATTCTAAAACTTGCTTGGAACCATAGAAGAATCCAAACAGCTAAAGAAATCTTGAGAAAGAACAACAAAGCTGAAGGTAACATGCTTCCTGGTGTCAAACATAACAAAGATACCAGAAATAAAAGTACACATATACGGTCAATTGATTTACCACAGAGGAGCCAAGAATATACAACAGAGAAATGTTAGTCTCTACAATAACAGCTGTTAAAACGTAGATGGTCACATGCAAAAGAATCAAACTGGACCATTATTTTAAACCACACACAAATCAACTCAAAATAAAAGATCTAAAACCATAATACTACTTGAAGAATCCATACAACTCAACAGGATGAAAATAAATAATCCAAGTAAAAGTGAACAGACTTTCTCCTAAAGAAGACATACAAATGGCCATCATGAGAAGGTACTCAACATGACTAATCACAATGAAATTGTAAAAGAAAACCACGATAAGATATCACCTCACACCCACTAGAATGACTATTATCAAAAAGAAAAGCAGTAATAAGGGTTGGTGAGGAAGCAGAGAAAGTATACCTTGAGTACTGTGGTGGGAATGTAAATTGATGCACCCTGTGTGCCAAATAGTATGGAGATTTCTCAAAACTTTAAGAACAGAATTATTATATGATCCAACTATTCCACTTACAGGTATTTATCAAAGGAAATGAAATCACTATCTCAAAGAGATATATGCACCCCCCCACATTCACTACTTCTTTATTTATAATAGATAAGATATTTTGAAATAACCTAAGTGTCCATCAATGAATGCATAAAAAAAGTTATATATAAAAAAAAAGAAAAAAACGTTATAGTTGTATAGTTATACATCCAATGGAATATTATTCAGGCATAACAAAGGGAAACCTTGCCATTTGTGACAAAATCTACGGACCTTGTGGGCATTATACTAAGTGAGATAAGTTAGACTGAAAAGACCAAGCATATTACGATCTCACTTAAATGTGAACACCAAAAAAGACAACACCAAACTAATAGAAAACAGACTAGTGGTTGACAGAAGGAAGGTGTGTAATTTGGGTGTGCAAATTAGGTGAAAGTAGTTAATATGTATAAACTTTCTGTAAGTAAGTCCTGGGAATATAGCACACAGCATGGTGACAATACTGTATTGTATATTTGAAAGTTGCTAAGAGAATAGATCTTAAATGTTCTCATCACAAGAAGAAAAATTAAAGATGTGTGGTTATGGATACTAATTAAACTTATTGTGATAATCATTTTGCAATACAAAGGCACATCAAACCATTATGTTATGCACCTGAAAATAAACACACTGTTATTGGTCAATTATATCCCAATTTGAAATTATCCATTATCATATTAACTCTCAAGCAGAAGAGTATATTTTTAACCTCAATAAACGTAATTGTTAAAAAGAGTATGTTCATTTTTTAAAACCTACTAAAAAGTATTCATATTAGAAAAACAAAGTAGTAGGTCCCAAGCACAACAAAAGATTTGGTGTTGTGTAACTGATAAGCAAAAAGGAGATATATGTTTTCAAACAATGAAAAGAATTGATCTAATTTCACAGTCCACCTACTTACATGGCATAATAAACCCCTGTCAGAAGTTGCACCATAAATTCGGGATCCAATACTATTCGACCACAGAGTTCTTTCCACTGTTTTTCATGTTGTCGTGGGAAGCCACTCACACAAACCCTAGAAAATTACAGTATTTGTCACGTGTGAGTTCCTAATTCATAAATATTTTCTGCTTTTGTAAGTTCATTTATTTAATTGATTTATCCCCCATATGCTTACTGAACACCTGCTATGTATCAGTCACTGTCCTGAGTCTAGACATATGTTTGTGAACTGGCAAGGAGACTGAAAAATAAATATAGTACGTGTCCTAATTTAGTGGACTATTTACAATGAAGGCAATAACTTAGTTTAAATAGATAATTGTTTCATACTTCTCCCTCTACACAAAAGAAATGCATAACTTGTACACACCCCAAATTGTATCAGGAAGACACAGAAAACTCAAAATAAATAAAGGGACATATAAAAATACTGGTGTCTGTGATTTGATTTTTAATCAAAGTGTCATAAGTAATCCTCTATCATTCACTCATTAAGAGATGCTTCCAGAAAAGTTATGCTTAATGATTATTAAAAATTATAATGAATATTTTAATTAACTTGTTAAAATAATTGTAATAGTGAATCCAAAATTAATTTTAGTGGTTTTTTTTTTTTT
>PVHY01005851.1:0-51466 GCA_004024945.1 Uropsilus gracilis | reverse complement strand
AATTTTAGTGTTTGGTGAATTCTCTTCTCACAAAACTTTTAAAAAATTTCAATTAACATATATGTTTGCAGCAGAAAGTATAATTAGGTGATCAATAAAAGGGTAGGAAGAAAAGTTGTATTAGGGCAAAATTTACATGGAAACAGTGGAACAAAAATTTAATTTCAAGGAGAGATAAGTTACACTATGAAAGAGGTTGTTCATTTATGCCTTAAATGGATGATAGTGGGTGTTAGATTACTATGGTATTTGCATTACATACATTTAAGATAATGACCCAAATATTATTTGTTTCATTATGTCAGTACCTGCACACAGGAAATCATATCATTTGCAGTTACTTAAAACTGAAGGGTCCCTCTGGAATTAAAATTCTATGACTCCAAACAATTTCTGTTGCCAAATTAATTCATATTACTTTTTTTTTCCTATTGGGTAATTCACAGTCCAGCCCAAGTCTGTTCAAATTATTAGAAATTCTGATTTAGATTAGAACACACAAATACATATGAGACATACAGGACATGTTATTCTAACCTTTTTAACCAAAAGTGGAGGTTATTTGTAAAATACATAGAGGAAAAGGTTCACCCTCCTTAAAACTCTCTCCATATATATAGGACTATTTATTTAAAGCTCTCAAACTGAGTCATAAAAATTAGCATCTATCATTATGAAATGTTGCAAATATTAAAAAAGTAAAAGAAATTGGCATCCAGACAGTAGTGATTATGATTAAGTATGTTAACGAAACGATTCCAGACTTAAGATGTCTTAGTTAAATGTGATGTTTAGTACAAAATACTTCTTTATTCTTTATTTTTTTTAATATTTTATTTATATGTAAATTTCACATCTTTGCAATCTTCTTTATTCTTTAATTAAGAAGTCATAATGCATGAGGAATAGTGATCAGGATTCCTACAGAAATGTAAGCTCTGTGAGTTCTGCTTATTGTGATATCACCAGAAGTTGGAACAACGTCTACCACAGCAAATGTGCTCAATAAATATTTGTGAAATAAATGAATATGAGGATTAATAATTATTATTATTCTTACCTGGAACCCATACGACAAAGAGACTGGTAAGATGAAGCAGGCATATACACAATAGCAGAATTATAACACAACATGAGAAAACTTAGGACTTCAAATCTAGAAAATAAAAATGAGGAAAAGCATTACAATTATTTCTACTAAAGACTATAGTAAAATTATTATTTTTTTTTTTTTTGAGACTAGGTTTTGCTATTTTTGCCTGTGGAACCGCAGACTCAAGTTGCCTGCGGTACCACAGATTCAAGCAATCCCCAGCCTCAGCTTCCTAGGTAGCTGGGATTACAGGCGCGCGCCACCACGCCCAGCTATAGTTTTTTGGGACTAGGTCTCACTACGTGCCCCTGGTGAGACTCGAACCACAATTCATGGTCCCATTCACAGCTTCCTAGGCTGCCACTTACAGGCATGCACCACACCATGCCCAGCCTTAAAATTAATTTTTTGTTGAATGATTATAACAATGCCTTGATACTGATATTTATGGTTTCTCAGTGAGATTATTAGTATCCTCCTCAATCATTTTCCGGTTTGCATTTATCCTATTAAAGGTCCTATCTCTAACTGGAATCTATACTTTTTTCCTCAAAAAATAAACTACTATGGTTGAATAGATGAAACTCTTCTATCTACATTAATCTACCCGCGTATTCATTACATGAAAAAAATCCAAACTCATTATGGCATACAAGATCATCTGAAGTCCAGCCTCATCCTATCTTTTCAACCTTACTTCCATTGCCCACCACAGACACTGATTTTCTAAGCAATTCATGAATATGCTAACTTGGTATTATGCAAGCTGGTGCTTCCCACTGCAATGTATGTTTTCACCTGGAAGATTACAGCTATGGAGTCTTGCTAAGACCTCCTTCAAATTTTAAAGGAGGTCTTAGCAAGAGTCCATTCTTTAGATTTTACAGTATCAGCAAATGGTTACTGGAAAGCCTCCTGCCCCCACCCCCATTGACAACCCCTCTGTTCACTCCAGCCCCTTTCCTTGTTGTTTTTGATCTATGTTGAGTCCTTTGGTTTCGCTTTCTGTGGCAATGTCATTTTCTTGGGTGAGGGACTGTGATCCTAGAATATAACAAGCCTTGTTGGTAGATGTTCAGTATTATCTCTGTACTGGGTGGCAGTTCATTCTCATTTGGAATCTATTAGTGTTTTCTCATTGTTGACTGTCTTCAATCAATTCCATTCATTATAGAAGATACTCATTGTATCTGCTGAAAGACTTTGCAGATCATTTCCTCTCCTTCAGATTGTAGCTTTGTGTGGGCCTGCAGCCCCATCTCTGTGACCTTCCTCTACCATGGAAGGGGCACCTTGCTTTCTTGAGTTGCATATCAGCCCTTAGCTTTTGGCACATCCACTCACTGTGTGGCCTTAGGTGTGACTCTGTGACAGGTGATGTCCATGATCATTTCTCTAGTCCATTATATATTGTCTTTCTCACAGTTCCTTCTCTTGCATTCCGCTCATATTTGTGCACAATATTTTGCTCTGGTCCCTCACCATTCTATCGGTCCATTGGATTATTAGTTCTCCTCTCATTCCTTCTGAGGACTAATTGGGGTGAGAGTGAAAGAGACGGGTCACCTTTATAGTCGTCGTCCACCTCCCTACTGCCCGGGAGGCTGAGCGCAAAGGTCTGGCTGTGACCGCCCTCCGAAGCAGGGCTGCCACGGGCAGGCCCAGAGCTCTAACCAGGTCCCGGCTGCCGACTGTAAAGCTACTCTTAATCATCCTAGCAAAAGGAAATTGTTACCTTAGCTGAACAGCGTAAATGCAGCATTTATTCCACTAAACCGTAATTCTCTGCCTTTACCTGTTTTAACCATTTAGTAAAAAGCAACTTTAGGATGGAAGCTTTGATTTATTCATCTCTATATCCAGAGTCCAGTAGTCTACCACACTATAATTGCTCAATAAATATTTATTTAATGAATTAATAATTCACAAATCTTTATGGTCCCCAAGGAAGTGGTTCCTAAACCTGTACGTATTTATTTAAATCAAAGTTATTTACTAATTTTTGGAGAAAAATATCTTCTTGTGTCTCAACCCAAACTGACCCTATTAAAATCTATCTCAAAGAAGTTGTACTTCTTTAAAGTATCCCATAAATGGTGAAGAGTATAGGGAATTCTCTGCATTAATTTTACACATGCTTTTGTAAGGATAAAATGATTTCAAAATAAAAACTTTAAAAACTGAGTTGAAAGTCTAAGTTGGAAACAGATGTATCAATAGGTTCCTTCTGTTTCTCTGTGCTGTTAAGTTTACTGAAGATTTATTTTCTGAAAGGATAAAAGAATTTCTACTTGGGAACTACCAAACACAATTGGAGTTTGAGACAAGGACCTCAAGGAAGGGGTCAGGGGAAGAGGAAGAGAAATATGGCATTTAAAAACAAGATTATAAGTGAAACGTGTCTTACTGGATATTGATACCTCAAGCTCTCTCCTTCCCCACTTGGTTATCAGGATGTTAGCAATCAGTCCTGTAGTTAAGAATTTAGAAGCTTTCTTTAGTAAATTTGGCCATCCTAAGATTTAAAAATAGAAACTTAGAAGTTCCTCAACTGAACGTCTCCCTGAGAACTTGTATAGTTCCCTACACTTAAGTATAAATGGGAAAAAGGATTACCAGACTTATGAAGTACTCCACAAACATGAAAACAAAATCATATTAGAGGGGGAAAAAAGTGATAAAAGAGCAATTTAAAGGAAACAGAGTATGTAAAGTAAAAAATCACTCTGGATAAAGCAAATTATCATTAGTAGTCTCAAAAATACAAGACATCGTTTCCTTTTTTAAAAATATAAAATTTTAAACTTCAGTCAGAAAACAAGGAAAGCTTTCACACAAGATATGACTAGGGAAGTTTAAAATTCAAGAAAAGCATGGCAGATGAAGCTGAAGAAATAATAAAGTAAAGCAAAAGCAAAGGATATAATAAATGGGAAAAGAACAGTATCACTTTAGAGTTCCAACATCCAAATAATAAGTACTAGAAGACAGAGAAAAGGAGACCAGATGAATGAGACTGACAAATATTAAAAGCTCAGATAAAACAGAGAGACCAAATTAATTTACAAAAATAATCCAATTTCCCAGTCTAAATAACATTACTTTTCTTTCGTTTTTTTTTTTTTTAAATTTGTTTGTTTGTTTGTTTGTTTTTTGCCACTAGGTCTAGCTACGGAGTAGTCCTGATCCCACGACTCAAGCAATCCCAAGCCTTAGCCTCCCAGGTAGCTGGGATTACGGGCAACCACCACCGTGCCCAGCTTAAATAATATTACTTTTCAAATAAAAATGGTTCACCTAGTGTTCAGTACAATGGGGGAAGAAAAAAAAAAAAGGCACAAAGAAATAGCCCCTGGAATTTTAGAATACTAGCAATAATAAAGAATGACACTATATACGCTGGGCATGGTGGCGCATGCCTGTAAGCAGCAGCCTAGGAAGCCACAGCCGGGGCCAGGGATTGCGGTTCAAGTCCCACCAGGGGCACGTAGCAAGACCTAGTTCCAAAAAATATATAGCTGGATGTGGTGGCACGCGACTATAATCCCAGCTACCTGGGAAGCTGAGGCTGGGGATTGCTTGAGTATGTGGTACCGCGGGCAACGTGAGCCTACAGTTCCACAGGCAAAAGAGTGAGACCTAGTCTCCAAAAGAGGATTTCCAAGATAAAAGTGAAAGGAAAGTACCCGATATTAAGTGTATATAAGACAAAGTGAGTATAACACTTCAAATTTGAGGAAGTCTGAAGAATCAAGGCATTCCCTTTTCAGGAAGATGAAACTGGGAGAAATGAAGTAATGAAGACTTGAAAGAAGATTTAGATAAGTGATATAGAACTTGTAGAGGTTGAATTACAAAGCGCATGTGTGCACACCCAAAAAGGGACAATGATGAATGCCAAGGAAATACAAAGATACAAAAAAAGGAAAAGCAATCACAAAGCTCAATACTATACAGCTTTGAATGAACCACGTCATTCATAATACTGAGAAATCTGAAGAGTTAACAGCATAACTACATGGAGAGAAGAGGAGAACAAGAAAAGCAAAGAAGGCCCGGCACAGTGGCACGTGCCTGTAAGTGACAGCTTATGGAGTTGCGATGGGGTCTGGGGATTGCGGTTCAAGACCTGACTGGGACAGCACAGTGAGACCTAGTCCCAAAAAACAGCTGTGGTGGCGTGTACCTGTAATCCTAGCTACCTGGGAAGCTGAGACTAGGGATTGCTTGAGTCTGTGGTACCATGGGCAACGTAAGCCTGCAAGTTCCAAGGGCAAAAATAGTGAGACCTAGTAAGTTATTAGATAATGCCCCAAATGGAAAAATATAAAGCAACAAATTACTCAAAGAACTGGAGGGAGAGGGAAAAAAAAAAAAAAAGATGTGGAGGAAAATACTAAGAGAGTCAGCTAAAAGAAAGATTTCTCCCTTCAGCACCACTTGGCACCTAGATTAGTGCTTATTCTATGCCCATGCATTATAGAACATACAAGATCCTCGACCTCTACATATGAGATGCCATAGCAGCCCAGCCCTCTCTGCCATTAAATTGTGACAAACACTGAACACCCATGCTGAAGGAAGCCAGAGATGTAGATGAGATCAGTCTCGTAGCAACATTACTTTTGGTCAGATCATCTGCAAGGAAATCTCAGCCAAAATCCTTTATGAGGATGACCAGTATCTTGCGCTCCATGGTATTTCCCCTCAACTACCAATACATTTTCTGATGATAACCAAATAACATATATCCCAGATTTCTGTAGCAGAAAATGATGGTGAAAGTCTTGAGTACTGAATGACTGTTGGCAAGAAATGTATTGCTAAAAAATGGTTATCATATGGTGGTATGATAGTTCAGATGGGGAACAGCTTTTCTATCATGTTCATCTCCATGTGCAGATGAATTGGCCCTCACCAGTTAAGTGTATTTTAGGGATGCTTTTCTCTTCTCTAAGCAACGATTCAGTTCAAAAGTCTTACTTATTTTTGCCTATGCATAGATTAGGAAATAATGTTAAGAATGCATACATAATAGAAGACATTATTATGGTGAAAAAAAGAAAAGTTTCTAGACATTGCCAAATGTTCCCTGCCAAAACCAGAGCAGAACTACTCTGGTTAAGAAATACTGGTTAAAAGTTGCAGCTGGGTGCAGTAGCACATGCCTTTAATCCCAGCCTTGGGCGGCTGAGGCTAAGAATCTCTTGAGTCTGTGGGTTCGAGAATACCCCAGCAACACAGCAAGACCTAGTCTCTGGAAAAAAAAAAGTTTGTACATCTAGGAAAGAATGAATCAGATAAGATGAAGAGTTTTCTTAATAAACTGTGTAGAACTAATAGATTTAAAGTTTTGTGTGTATATAGTCCTAATAAAATTCACTGTTTAAGATGGTGGTAATAAAAAAGATGGAGAAAAAGATGAAGAGATGGAGAAGTGTTAGTGAGGATATAGAGAAACTGAAACTATCCTAAACTGCTAACACCCCACATCTGTGAGAATGGTCCATTTCAAAAATATTAGAAAGAAAAAGTATTGGTGAAGATGTCTAGAGGCTGGTAAAAATGTAAACTTCTGCAGCATCTATGCAAAATGCTATGGCGATTCCACCAGAAATGGAAATCTCATATTATATCATCCAGTGATACTACTTCTAGGAATTTAACCAAAGAATATAAAAACTGTAATATGGACAATCTTATATACCCCGATATCCACAGAGGTATTATTTACAATAGCCAATACATAGAATCAACCTAAATGATGACAAATGGGTGACTGGAAAAAGAAGTTGTGGTCAGGTCGGGCATGGTGGCGCATGTCTGTAAGCAGCAGCTTAGGAAGCCAGAGTCAGGCTCAATGATCATTGTTTGAGTCCTGCTGGGCATGGTGGCATGTGCCTGTAATCCCAGCTACCTGGGAAGCTGAGGCTGGGGATTGCTTGAGTCTGTGGTACCTTGGGCAACGTGAGCCTGTGGTTCCACAGGCAAAATTAGCGAGACCTAGTCTGAAAAAAATATAAAAAAAGTTGTGGTTCATATACTCAGTGAAATATTAAATATTACACAGCTATTTAAAAAGATGAAAGTAGGCCGGGCATGGTGGCTCGTGCCTGTAAGCTTCAGCTTATGAAGCGGCCGGGGCTAGGGATCGCGGTTCAAGTCCCGCCTGGGACCCGTAGTGAGACCTAGTTCCAAAAAAATAGCTGGGCGTGGTGGCGTGCATCTGTAATCCCAGCTACCTGGGAACCTGAGGCTGGGGATTGCTTAAGTCTGTGGTACCCCGGGCAACGAGAGCCTGTGGTTCCACGGGCAAAAACAGCGAAACCAAGTCTCCAAAAAAAAATAAAATAAAATAAAAAATAAAAAGATGACCGTAGTCCTTTCAAGACAATATGGATGGCGCTTGAGGTGATTATGCTAAGTGAAATAAGTCAGAAAGCAAAAGACAATTCCCAGGTTGTTCACTCATTTGTGGAATAAAAATAATCAAAGAAAACAAACTGACAAAAAAAAAAAACATGAGTCACAGACTTAGGGGAGAGATAGGGGAAGTGAGGAAGATGAGACTGTCTATTAGTTCAGTGGCACAGGAGCTTTGGTGGTGAGTAAATGAAGCATGTACAGATGTCAAGGTCCTTATACATACAGCTATATAAACAAATATGAAATTCAGTAATAAAATTTGAAAATTTATTTATTTTTAAAAGGCAATGGTTAAACAAGAATACAGCATGTCCTTAAGAGACCTGGTTCCCCTGATAGGAAGTAAACTATGTCATACTAATAGGTATCTCTTTGTTTAGTGTGAGAGCTGGTGATAACAGATTGTATCAGCTGGGCAAATCTGAAACTCTTATGGTGGGGACTGCCAACACAAAAATGAATCACCCATGTAATCTAGGGTAGGGGTTTTGGGTTATATCTTATCAGTCAACCTAGAGGCTAAGATTAACCATATGGGCAATTATTTAAACAATCATGCCACTACAAAGAGTATAGTTAAAAGTTCAACACTGTCACACATTGACACTAAAAGCATAATAAACCCTGCCTCTGTGGGTGAGAACAACAGAAGCTTTGGTTAGAACTCTCACAGACTTTTCCTGAGAGTCTTTTCTTTTGACTGATTTTAATCTGTATCATACATCAAACTGTACCCCTGAACTCTGAGTATAATAGAATTCACTTAGTGAGTTCTGTTATTCCATCTAGCTAATTATCCAATATAAGGGTGGTTGTGGAACCTCTTGCAACTGATGCCAAAAGTGATGGTAGTTTTGGCAACTATATATTCAAATTTTGCAGTCTGTCTAACTTCAGATTCTACTATTTATCATATTCTACAATAAAGACCAAGGCACAAGAGCAGACAAACCTGAAGGGTAAACTTCTGAGATGTAGTACTATGAAACAAACCCTGACTTGGCAGATTTTATGCTCACATTTTGTGTTTTTATATTGCTTTATACACGATGATGAAACACATATCAAGCAATAGATGAATGAGTAATGAGTAATGACATATTTAACTTTTCACCTCTTTTCATACCAAACCAAAATACTACTGAACTGCTTAAGTAATTAACTATTAAGTTAAGTAATTAACTACTAGTAGTTATTTAACTTAATAGTTAATTACTTAAGTAGTTCAGTAAATAAGTAAATAGTTAATTACTTAATAGTTAATAGTTAAACTAATTAATTAAGTTAATTAGGCAATTAATTAATAGCTAATTAGGTGACTAACTATTTAGAACATACTAGCAATTATTAGTATATATAGCTTTGACTATTACCGGTTTTGTGCAGTAAATGTTTCCCGCTGAGGATGAAGGTCACTGTAAACAACCCTGATGAGGTCATGCTGACATAAGGCCCCTTCTGTCAAAGCCATGGATCCAATTGTTGAGGGCTACAAGAATAACAAAATATGAGACTGTCTCTGCAAAATGAACTAAAATCTGTAACATGTAAGAATAATTAAGTCTTGTTTCAACAAAAGGCAATTTAAAAATCTTTTCCAAAACATTATTTTTCAATTATATATATTATATATACAACTAAAAATACACTGCCTCATTTTTTTAAAGATTACAGAATGAATTCATATTTAGGATATACATCAAGAGAAGTTGCTGAAAAGCCAGGCACAGTGGTGCGTGTCTGCAAGCTTCAGCCTATGAAGGGGCTGGGGCTATGGATCATGGTTCAAGTCCCGTTCAGAGGAACATATCGAGACCTAGTCCCAAAAAATAGCTGGGCGTGGTGATACACGCCTATAATCCCAGCTGACGCTGAGGCTGGGGATTGCTTGACTCTATGGTACCCCAGGCAATGTGAAACTGTGGTTCCACGGACAAAAATAGTGAGACCTAGTCTCAAAAAAAAAAAAAGAAAGAAAAAAGAAAACTCGCTGAAAAAACTAAGATTACAAATATATCAATTTTAATTTGTACAGCAATATACTAAATAAAACTGTTTAAATTATATAATATAAACTATTTAAGAGAATTGTCAAAAATCTCTTTAATAATACATGTTTCTAAAGTTAGAAGAATCATGTCCCAGTATTCTGTATCTTATTGCACAACATGATACACAGAATCATAACTAAAATTTATTACTCAGAAACATCTCTGCTACAATGAGTCCTGGCTTAGTAGGAGGCATTCTATTTTCAACACAAAATAAATTCCCATGGGAATTAATTAAAAAAACAAGTATCTACGGGGGACGGTGGTGTGTGCTTGTAAGCGACAGCTTATGGAGTCGCGGCGGGATCTGGGGATCACGGTTCAAGTCCCACCTGGGGCAACACAGCGAGACCTAGTTCCAAAACATAGCTGGGAGTGGTGGTGTGCACCTGTAATTCTAGCTACCTGGAAAGCTAAGGTTGGGGATTGCTTGACTCCGTGGTACCACGGGCAAGGTGAGCCTGCGGTTCCAGGGGCAAAAATAGCGAGACCTAGTCTCAAAACAAACAAACAAACAAGTTCTAGCTCCATAGAGCTATGAATCTACAAGATACTGTTTGTTGATAAGAAAATGGAAAAATAAATTAGATTACTATTAAAGTTTCTTTAAATGCATTCCTCAGAATTTTATGCAGCCAAGGTCATTAGAAGAATAGCTTGATTCTTTATACATTTCCTTAAAAAGAGATGGAAAAGTAGCTAAGCTCAACATTAAATACCTATCTCCATGGAATCAGGTGTTCTCACATTATTCAACTAAATAACTAATAAGCAAAAAACAGGTGTAATGTTACTGAATAGCTAGAATGTATCAATTAGACAACTTTCAAAGCAAATAAAACAATTAGTTGTTAATATTGTTCTACTTACTCATTTTTCTTTTTCTTTTCTCTCTCTTTTTTTTTAAGAGACTAGGTCTCACTATGTTGCCCATCTGTCTCAAACCCGCGAACTCAAGTGATCCCCAGCCTCAGCGTCCCAGGTAACTGGGATTATAGGCATGTACCACCACGCCCAGTGTACTTACTCATTTTTCTAAAAATAATAATAAAAACAATCTAAAAAATGGTTTCAAGTTAATATGAAAGACTTCAAAATATTAAAGAATATCTTGAGCTTCATAAAGACTAGCAAAAAAGACTAAACACAATACTGGTGGAAAAATGGAAAGAAACTAAATAAAAACTAGAAGAAAATTTCCACTAATTACTTTCTGCCACTCTTGACAACAGCTCAGTTTTTCATCAGTAACAACAAACATCTACTTTAAAGAAGCAAATCAAAAAAAGATGTATTAAGATTATTCATCTCTGGTAAGGAATTTATGTTTCTTACTCAATATAATTTAAAAATAATTCCGTATTTCCAATACTTACCTCATGGTATATTGAAGGCTTGGACAAGGAAGGGATAGTGAAAGATAGAACTTTATTATTTCCATCTTTATCAGCAATTTCCTACGATCAAAAAGATACAAAGGTAATGAAATACTCACATGACTATATTATTAAAACTTAATTTACCAAATATATCACTGGCAACTGTGGAATAATTTCAGAGATAGTAATGTATAAAAATATTACTACTACCACAGTGTGATCTACTCTAGTTTATTAGCAAAATCTGTACACTCTAGCAATCAAGTCATTCATTGAGATGAGTGCAATACTACATTCAAAAATACAACATGATAAAGACATAAAGCAGGCACATAAATCAATTTTTATACTAAATTTACATATAGGATATTATATGCAATTAGATCTTTTAGCAGAAACATGTCTAAGTTAAAAATAAAGGTGTTAGCCAGGCACGTTGGCGCATGCCTGTAAGCAGCAGTCTAGAAAGCTGAGGTCAGGGCTAGGGACTGCAGTTCGAGTCCCACTGGGGGCACATAGCGAGACCTAGTTCCAAAAAAGTATAGCTGGGCATGGTGGCGTGCGCCTGTAATCCTAGCTACTTGGGAAACTGAGGCTGGGGACTGCTTGAGTGTGGTACCCCGGGCAAAGTGAGCCTGCGCTTCTACAGGCAAAAACAGTGAGACCCAGTCTCAAAAAGTAAATGAATAAGTAAAGGTGTTAGTCAAGAGAGCATTACTTACTAAAGTAAAATACATTGTTCTTACACAAAATGAATCTTGACTAAAAGGAATTCTTACAGTTATTCAGGAATTAGCTAATGGATAAGCTACATAGTAACAATTAATATTAGTCCAAGTAATTAAAAATGAATTTATATTTAAGTAATTTTGGTGAACATTAAGAAAATTCTTGTAAGCTTTAAAAGCGCTTCTGTTAATAAAAAGGAAAACAGTGCCTTTTATTTCTCCAACCTCTGGTACCTCCAATCTTCCACAAGTATTAATGAAAATCTACCTACGGACAGCAACAATTAGAGGTAAAATCATTCTATATCACTCCTTTTCATCACTACCTTTAGTCTATGTTTCTATTACATTTCATATTAGTATACCTAATTCACATAACGTCTATAGAGAGAAGACTGTCCTTACTAGATATAGACAATAGGTGACCAGAGATTGAGTAGTTCCACAGCACAAAGGCAAGAATGTCATCACTAAAATAACCAAAAATCTTCCCCATAGGGCTCATTTCTATGTCATAAAGACAGTTCTAATTAAATGTAAACAATGGTCATATCTATAATTCTGGCAGGAAGATGGGTTTAAAAATTCCCTAGAGAGATCCTTTAACTTTTTTGTAAGTCTAGTTACCACTACACAGTTGAGACATTGTACCTCAGAAAACCATTATAAGATAAATAAACTTTAAGTCAGGGCAATAAACATTTTTAATTTGTATTCTTATATCTGAAACTACAAATACTTCTGCTATATCTTTGTGTGTATCTATGAAAAGGGTGTTCTGGAATTTGTGTAAGTTGAGGTAAATGTAAAACTTCCTGTGGGACTATTTGACTCAAGGAAGAAGTGCTGAAGGAAAGAAGAAAAATGAGAGACACCTATCTAAAAGAAGACAGAGTCTGAGACTACATTTGTGACACAACTTTTTTGCTTTTTCTTATTTTTGGTTTTATTTTTTTTTATTAACCACAAACATATATATCTATATACCTGTATCTACCCATCTATCTATCACACCATTGTCTACACCAAAGAATTTTTTGGGTTTTTTTGTTTTGTTTTGTTTTTAAGAGGGAAGCAAAAACAAATTTGCTTATTATAAGACACATTAGACAAGAGTCACTGAAGGGTACAAGGAAACCCCTTTGGTAATCTTACCACACAGAGACATTTTTTTTGTTTTTGATAGCACATATTTTTAGGTACAAAAGAAAATGAAACCAAGTGCTAGCAAGAACTTGTCACACATTCACCTATCAAAATTTTTTGGCTTCACTTCTCACACTAATGAATTCCATCAAAAAAGTAATAAAAATTTACTGCTTAATGTTAAACAGATTCTAAATCATTAAACTCAATTATTAAATCAACAAACAGTTAAAATGCCTAAGCTGAGCACTAGAAGAGACACAGTAACATACTAAACAATTTTCCTGCTTTAGAAGAAAAAGCAATCAGGCAAATTAACAAACTAGGGAATTTTATAATTAGACCAATTTTTCATTAAAAAAAAAAAAACCCTAAAATTATAATACTACTAACTGCATTGACAAATTAAACATTCGTTAAACACTGCAGGAAACATGCTAGATTGCTCCTTTTCTTATTAATCACAATTTTATTTCTCTTTACTGTTTTACAGACAACTGCAGTGAAGATGCTAAATTGCCCAAATTCGAAACAGTCAACAAATGACAGGGCCTGATTTTGAATAAAATGCAAGTGATTTTGAAGGTCATAATCCTTTCTTTAGATATATGTTCTTTTTTAAAAAAATATGTATTTTTATTGAATAAGTTTTGTTTACATTTGTCTTTTGGGTATTCTTTCCTCCTTCCTCACCCCACCCCTCTGGTCACTCCATCTCTTCTTTCACTGCCATTTATTGTTTAATTTTTAGTCCCTTGAGTTCCTCTTCTTTTCTGTAGCAATGTCCTTTTGTCTGGTGTGGACGTAGTTTCCTGGGACACAGTGGCCTGTGCTTAGTTTTCCAAGTGTTTTTTTGCTGCTGGCCACCCATTCACACATGATTATGTGTTCTTTCAGTGCCTCCTCCTTCTTTCTGGTTAGCTGCTCCGGCCCACCTTCTGTCATATTTTGCTCCTTCTTTGTTTTGTAGTTCTCGTTGCTGGTGTTGGGAGTGTTTCTCCCAGTCAAAATTTGTGCACCAATTTTTTGGATCGAGATAGGCACTGGCAGATGGTTGGTCTGGTTCGTCCTGGATCCACTGCCCATCTCTGTGGCTTTCCTCACCCCCTAAAGTGGGAGGGTCCTTTGATCATGCTGAAGGCATCTCTGAAGGGGAAATTCCATTCCCATCGTTGTAGATCTCAGTGGTTGTATTTCTGAGGTAGTTCGCCTCTAGAATCAGTCTTATAATCAATCCTGTGTCCCATGGATCTGACATGTTCGTTGTTCCGGAATATTTGTTTTTCATCTCTGTATTCGTGTGCAACTGCCGTTGAATCACTGATGTAGTTGCTCTGGTGAGAGTTAACTGGATTTGGAGAAGACCAGAGGGAATGACCCCTACCACCCACTAACCCCCACCATCCCAATCCCCCCCCAGTCCACACATCCAGCGGAGGGGGGGGGGCCTCAGTGACCTGAAACACAGCTGAACCAGGCATGTGGGCAGGGCTACCCCCATCTTCCCTGGCCACCTCATGATATGGTGACCGAGGGGCGCCCCCAGATGCTCCCTGCCACCCTGGCAGGCAGCAGGGACCCCCCCACCTTGCGCACCCCAAACCCTGAGAGGAGCACAGCAGGCTGGATAGCTGGGAGGACAGTGCCCGGCAGCATGGCTGAACGAGGCGTGTGGGCGGGGCTACCCCCACCTTCCCTGGCCACCTCATGGTACGGTGACTGGGGGGATGCCCCCAGTTGCTCCCCGCCACCCTGACAGGCGGCAGGGACACCCCTACCTTGCGCTCCCCAAACCCTGAAAGGAGCGCAGCAGGCTGGATGGCTGGGAACTCAGTACCCCGTAGCCTGGCTGAACCGGGCATTGGATATATGTTCTAATGGTAAAAAATATTTTTTTTTTTCTTTCTGAGACTAGGTCTCTATATTTTTGCCTGTGGAACCACAGGCTCATGCTACCCGGGGTACCACATACTCAAGCAATCCCCAGCCTCAGCTTCCCAGGTAGCTGCGATTATAGGTGCATGCCACCATGCCCAACTATATTTTTTTGGAACTAGGTCTCGCTACGTGCCTCCAGCAGGACTCAAACCGTAATCCCTGGCCCCGGCCACAACTTCCTTGGTTGCTACTTATAGGCATGCACAACTATGCCTGGCCAGTAAAAATAATTAATAATTTTTTTAAGAGTGCTCACTTAAGCCGGGCATGGTGGCGCATGCCTATAAGCTTCAGCCTATGAAGTGGCTGGAGCTGGGGATCATGGTTCGAGTCCCACTTGGGGCAATATAGCAAGACCTAGTCCCAATAAAATACCTGTGATCCCAGCTACCTGGGAAACTGAGGCTGGGGATTGCTTGAGTTTGTGGTTCCACGGGCAAAACAGCGAGGCCTATTCTCAAAAAAATAAAAAAATTAAAAAAAGAGTGCTCACTTAAGCACTGGTACAGAGGAATACTTTTTATTGTGATACTCAGTATTTTGTGAGGTACTATATTACCTGTTAACTGTAAATTCAACTTTGCTATGTGGTGTGTTTACAAGTACTGACACATAAAATGTAAGACTTTAAAAGCAGGAATTTCAATTTCAGTGTCCTAAATTAGGTACCATGATGAAAGAAGAAGTAATGCTAAGGTATACTTAAGAACTGAAAAGAAACTCGTAAATAATAGTTACAAAACACAATGCATTACCAAATTATTATTTAAAATAAGCTTACAAATTATAAAAATGCAGGGCATTCATAAATTTAGTCAAGTAAATCACTTGAAGAAATTTTATAAAATGTTAACAGTGCTGTCAATTATGTTTCACCTACTTTATAAAGTGCACTATCAACAATTACTAAGCACCTTTGTACTCTATTCAAATAAACTCATTTCATTTTATTTTCCCCTATATATATACTTTAGTTTTGTATCAGAGAATTTAATACTTAAAAATTCCTAAATTTGTTTTCAACTTACCAAATTATAAATTCCTAATAGAAGTGCTTCAATGCAACCATTACTCTGTCTGTCTCGGCTAACCGTAAGCCGTAAATAAACCCACATCAATTCTGGCAAGAACTGCAGTGTGAACCTCTTAAGTCGAACTTCGGAACTACGATAAAGCTCAAATAGCTGGTGGCACACAGGTTCCAGCAACTAAAAGGAAAATAAAGTGCATTAGTTATTTTTATTCTTTTGGCTTTAACTATATTTCCTAAAGTCACAAATATTTGCATAATAATAAATTCTTAATATTAATTTTTAAATATTTGAATCGATGTAAGCAACAAATTAATCTCCATGCAGACATATTAAATTAGTCCACTAACTATAGTACTTTGTAGCCATATAATACCAACATATTTTAACACACTGTATTATTAAATTTATTTAATAATTACTTCTTTAACCAATGTACTACACTTATATTTGATTATTTCCTTTTCTGCTCTTAGCAACCTGTACTACCCTCCATTTTTAAAAGTTTCTACCTGAAGAAAACAATTTCAAATGATCTTACTGAAAATAAGCCCCCACTCAGAATATAATGTAAACAGATGACATACCATTCAGTAGAGAAAAAGATTCTGTGCCACATATTTGGGTATCCAAAAAGCCAACTATTATTTTTAAGACATATATGTGAAAAAAAAAATTACTTGAGGGCTGGGTACAGTGGCTCGTGCCTGTAAGCTACAGCCTATGAAGCGGCCGGGGCTAGGGATTGTGGTTCCAGTCCGCCTGGAACCCATAGCGAGACCTAGTTCCAAAAAAATTAGCTGGGCGTGGTGGTGCACGTCTGTAATCCCAGCTACCTGGGAAGCTGAGGTTGGGGACTGCTTGAGTCTGTGGTACTTCAGGCAACGAGAGCCTGCAGTTCCATGGGCAAAAATAGCGAGACCTAGTCTCAAAAAAAACAACAACAACAAAAATAATAAATTACTTGATCTTTTTAATGCTATCTTAAACTTTACTAATTATTTTTGAAAAGGAAGTAAATATACAGAAATGCCTTTTCAGTGTTTAATCAGTAATTTTCCTTATGCTATTTAACAGTATGACTTATGGGGAGCTTTATGAACTTCAAAACTGAAGAAAATGAGCGTTTAAAACAAACTTCCTCACTAGTCCCTAAGCGTATACTACCAATTTAGAGTAGTTTTGTTGGAATAACTGCAGACTACAAAAAACTACAGAAATTTTAAAAGTGCAGATAAAACACTGAGAGAACTATTATAACATTTAAATTAAAATCTACCACTACCTTTAAAAAATGAATAATTCAGTATTTTATATGCTTACCTCTATTCTGATTAAAATAATGCATATTCATTTGAACATCCGCTTGACTATAGCTATATATTTCTGCAATAGTCTAACATTCTAATATGTTTGACCACTTTTACAAAAGCAAGGTTTAAGTCAACAAATCCTATGCTGATTGTACAGCGAATATATTTAGAGCAGTCATCTAGGCCGGGCATGGTGGTGTATGCCTGTAGGTAGCAGCCTAAGAAGCCACGGCCGGGGCCAGGGATCGTGGTTCGAGTCCCGCCGGGGGCACGTAGCAAGACCTAGTCCCAAAAAAAATAGCTGGGTGTGGTGGCGCACACCTGTAATCCCAGCTACCTGGGAAGCTGAGACTGAGGATTGCTTGAGTCTGTGGTACCCCGGGCAACGTGAGCCTGCAGTTCCACAGGCAAAAATAGCGAGACCTAGTCTCACACACACACACACACACACACACACACACACACACACAAAACCCCTCATCTAGTAAGTACAAAGCCCTTTATATGAAATTATTATTACAGTATTTACTAAACTCTGTTTAAAAAATTCTTGCACTGATGTCTACAGCAGTGAAGATAATTTGCCCAAGGACACAGAAGTCAGTGGTGGAGGAAGACACTAGAAGTCTTCTGACATAATGATGCTGTCACTACATACATTTCTCATATTACAATGGAGGTACAGATTGTTTGATTATAAAAATATATTCCTTGTACTACCAATGATGGAGTAACAAACTTTTGAAAATAGTCAACTGATGGCATCTTTTTAAGGGATTGACAGCACTGTGAGCCTCTCTGCAAGGGGGATTGGGGATGCAATGTGGGGATTAGAAATTGCAGCTCTCATAAATTTACTTTCTAAAAATATATATCCATGTCCCAATCTACATTTCTCTATAGTAAATTACTCCAAAACTGCTCTTAAAAATTGCCCAAGGTACAATATTTATGTTATAAAAACCTTAGCTTCCATTCCTCAGCGGCCAGAAGTATGTAGGCATGCAGAAATTGCTTCAGTTAAGCATAACAGAGAAAAACAGAGTTACCAAAATTATTGCTCTGTTTTTTTCAAAGATGGGGAGGAGGAGTGGTTGGCAATCCAGTTACTTTTAATCTCACAGCAATGTGAGGCTGTTAAAAACTTGCAAATGTCACTTGTTAAAGTCTTTAATTCTAAGCATGTGTAACATGACAACAAATTCTCAATTCCTCACTATCATAAATAATTCTCATCTCCCTTAAATGACCCTATCACTCACATAAAAGGCAATAAAAAGAACTACTCTCTTGCTAAAAAAAAAAAAAAAAAAAGGTTTCAAAGGTACTGATACCTTTCCTAAATTTAGACGTAATTATGACATAACTACTAAGAGTTAGTGAATCTGAAAAACAAACTGAGGGTAGTTCAATTTGAATGGGTTAAAGAAGAATGTGAAGTAAGGAAATGAGACAAAGGCTATTAAAAAATCCTTTATAAAATTCATCTGTGAATGTCAAAGAAATGGGGAAAAAATAAGGCCAGGCATGGTGACGCATGCCTGTAGGTGGCAGCCTAGGAAGCCACGGTTGGGGCCAGGGATCGCGGTTCCAGTCCCGCCGGGGGCACGTAGCAAGACCTAGTTCCAAAACAATAGCTAAGTGTGGTGGCGCGCACCTGTAATCCCAGCTACCCGGGAAGCTGAGGCTGGGAATTGCTTGAGCCTGTGGCTCACAGGAAACGTGAGCCTGCGGTTCCAGGGGCAAAAATAGCTAGACCTAGTCTCCAAAAAAACAAAGAAATGGGGAAAAAATAAAATAGGAGGTTATCAAAAAGACTTTTTAAAAATAGAATGTTTTCTATATTCTAGTCATCAAGGAAGAAAAAAGAACAATGGATAGACAAAGGGATTAGTTACTAGTCAGTCTTTGAATTGGCTAGACAAGACTGGATTCAGATTTAAGTAAAAAATAAGAATTTAAATATAGGCTGGGCACGGTAGTGCGCGTTCCTGTAAGCGGCAGCCTAGGAAGCCACGCGGGGACCAGGGATCACAGTTTGAGTTCCGCTAGGGGCAACATAGCGAGACCTAGTTCCAAAAAATTAGCTGGGCGCGGTGGCGCGTGCCTATAATCCCAGCTACCTGGGAAGCTGAGGCTGGGGATTGCTTGAATCTGTGGTACCCCGGGCAACATGAATCTGTGGTTCCACGGGCAAAAACAGTGAGACCTAGTCTCAAAAAAAACAAAACAAAACAAAAACCACTTAGATATACTTGGGGAATTTTCAGTCAATGAATAATAAAAATATAGGTAGAGATGCTGATGGAATAGTCAATTTGAATGGAAAAATAACAAAATTCTCAACTGTTTTCTCCTTTTTTTTAAACAACAAAGCAAGCTGAGAATGAGAAATGAGGAGGGTAAGAGGAAGGTGAGCTATAAAATGAACCTGGGACAGTAGACCAAAGAAGTAAGAAGACTGCAAGCTTTGCTGATGTGCCCATTTGAGATTTGAAAGTTTTTTCTTCAGACATGTTTAAGCACTCATATAGGCATGAAGAGTATGGTTGGGTCTTATCCTGTATAGGATTTGCTCACAGAACTAAAGAAATGAAAGGAAAAAGAACTAAGAATCTTTCCAACGTATGGAACATGAAAATTTAGCTGGAAAAAAGAAGTGAGGCATTTTAGGGAGTAGAAAGAAGAGGAAATGGGGAAAGCAAATGTATCATAAAAATGAGATACGGTTTAGTGAACTGGATGGAGGTCTCCTCAGCGTTAAAAATTGCTAGTAAGTAAGGGATATAGAAGGAGAAAAATAAAGCAATTTGTTGTTCTAGAGAATAAAATATAAGCTATAATACAGGTTGGCCATGATATAGATCAAAATTCTAGAAAATATATTTTTTTATGGTTTTTAAAACATGCTAAGACTACCAAAATTTTCAATTGATATATACTCATGTGACAATTTTCTGAAATAATCTTTTAATGAAATTATACATTAGATTATGTTTCAACAAAAACAAGACTAAAAGGACTATCCTTCTAGGACTAATGTCCAGAAACAAAATAACATTCTGTTTTTCTAAAGTATGAACACATGGTTAGAACTTTATTACCAGACAAAAGAAAGGATAGAAAGACAAATCTATTCTGGCAACTGACCTACTATAATTAATGCTAGGTTTTAAGCCTGAATTTCTCAAATTGTCTGTTTTTGCAGCCTGGACAAGGTCTCACACATTAATATTATGAAGTATAACAATATAAAGTTACCTGAAATAACTTTATTTATTTATAACTTTTTTTAATGTCAAAATTTCCAAAGTATAAAGCAAGTACTTTTTATACACTTGTGTATCCTAATGAAAATATCATTTTTTAAATCTTATCTCATGTTTTTTTACTCTTGTAACAGCATTTAAGTGTTCACTATATATATGATCAATACTAGATTCAAGGGAAGTAACAAATATGAAATATGTGATCTGTGCCCATGAAGAGCTTACAATCTAAAGAAAAAACACAAAACAAATTTTAATAAGCAAAGCTTAAAGGTTACAACAGTGCAGAACAAGGGGTAGGAAATACATACATTAATTACTCAGAAAGAACTTTGAAAACTCCTGAACAAGGATATGCAATATACAGTATCACACCTAAAGTTATAAAACATTCATAAATACACAGCAAGAGAAAAAGAAGCAAATGAATCCCGCAATTGCTGCTACAAACAGCAACAGATGCAAGCCTAACAGATGCAATCCAAGTTTAGGAGACAGGAGATAGTAAAGAAAGAGGTCAATAAGCAAGCTTTTAGTGATAGGACAAAAATGAAGATGCACTGTAAGTTAAGCTGCTGGTTAGGAGATGATTACCTGAACTTCTTCAAACTCACTCCAGTACACAGCAGAGGCACTCTTGGAGGTTGTATCTGGGAAGATAAGAAGCTACTTTCCTGTGTGTTCCTTTCATTTTCATTTTAAAGCATACATGAATCCAGTGGTGATAAACTGTATGTCATACTATTGTGTTAATGGAAAAATATTATGTGTATTTTGTATAAATTAACATATAGATTCAATAGCTGCAATATTTTCCTTGTATCACATAGCTGAATAACATGAAACGCTTATTCTAAGTTTATTGATGTTGACTATTTAGATCGAAAAATCTAAAAGGTTTCTCTAATGATTTTCAAGCAAAATTTCCTAGCAACATCATTTCATGTTACCAGTTTGAGTTTACTGATTAGAGCAATTTTATATGCTTCTATGCTGTCAACAAAATAACTGCAAATAATGCTTTAATAAATTGAAATCAGTAGTTTCCAAAAGGGGAAACATTTCAGAACAGGAAACAAAAAAATTTCAAATTAAGTAAATAATCTCTACTAAGATGATGGTCACTCAATTCAAGAATCAAAGCATACTGTCCTCAAGAGGAACAAATCTGGTGAAAACATTGAAAAATATGAAGAAGGAGGGTTTGGGGAAAGCCAAAGCAACTATCAGAATGAAAAACAGCAGGAAGAAAGTTTTCTAGCTCCATGAAAAGGATTTACTGAAAAAAAAAAAAAAAAAAAAAAGAGGAAGGAGTACTACAAAAGCTATATATAAGTGTTTGGCACACATATTTCATGTTAACTATGTTGAAGTTATGTTTCTTATCAATTTTCCTACCTCATTATTAGAATCCTGAATAACTTTATACAGGGCTGGTACCAGTGATTTTTTCCGGTGTAAAGTTGCTGCATAATTGGTGATTTGAGTGTCAGGTAATGCCTAAAACATTAAAGGAAAACAAAAGTAAATTAACCATTTAGGAATCAGAAACTACTTTACTTGAGTTTCTTCTAAAAAGATTTATAGTAAAGTCAACCAAGAAAAGTAAGAATTAACATAAGAAATAACTGTGAGCCACCTGTAATCCCAGTGCTGGGAGGCTAAGGTCAGGGATCGCTTGAATCCGTGGGTTTGAGACAACCCTGGGCAACATAGTCTCTAAAAAAAAAAATAGCCTGGCATGGTGGCACAAGCCTGTAATCCCAGATACCTGGGAGGCTGAGGCTAGGGATCACTTGAGTCCACAGGTTTGGGACTACCCTGGGCAACATAGCAAGGCCTTGTCTCTTTAAAAAAAATAAAATAACTGTGAGAGTTAATAACACAAATCACGTTAGGATACTATATTATACAATTTGTATTACGAAAAATCATTAAAAATCACAAATTACAGCAAAATTTGCTGAAATAGGTCATCTTAAACTAATTGAGGCACACCAAAATTATATAGAATATATCTGAATTTTTGTATTTTATGTTTCTGAAGTTATTTATTTCCATAATGTTCATAGTTTTCAGTCAAATCATTATGGGATCTTTTTTTATTTTTGAGACAAGGTCTCTCTATTTTTGCCCATGGAACCGCAGGCTCATGTTGCCCAGGGTACCACAGACTCAAGCAATCCCCAGCCTCAGCTTCCCAGGTAGCTGGGATTACAGGCGTACACCACCACGCCCAGCTATTTTTTTTGGAACCAGGTGTCGCTACAGGGCCCCAGGTGGGACTCGGAACCGCGATCCCTAGCCCTGACCACTTCATAGGCTGAAGCTTACAGGCACAAGTAACCGTGCCCAGCCTCACTATAGGATCTTTAATTACAGGAAATAAAAACGTAAGATACAAATTCTATTTTTATTCCTTATTAAAGATTGGAGGCTTTCCCTTTTATTGAATTTAGACCCCCCCCCCATGAATCCTAACAACTATCTTCAGTTTAACATGATGCTCTTCTAGCTCTTTATTTTTTTAAATTTTTTGAGACTAGGTCTCGCTATTTTTGCCCATGGAACTAGGTCTCACTACATTAACCCGCGCCGGACTGGAACTGCGATCCCTGGCCCTGGCCTCAGCTTCCTAGGTTGCCACCTATAGGCACGCACCACCGTGCCTGGCCTAGCTCTTATTCGCATTGTCTTAAAGAATTGGATTAGCCAGGCACGGTGGCGCAAGGCTGTAAGCATCAGCCTATGGGGCACAGCTAGGACTGGGGATCACAGTTCGAGTACCCCCCAGGGCAACATAGCGAGACCTAGTTCCAAAAAAATAGCTGGGTGTGGTGGTGCGTGCCTGTAATCCCAGCTACCTGAGAGTCTGTGGTACCATTGGATTATAAAAAAAAATGTTACTCTTATCCTAAATTCAATTTACCTTGAATTCTGATAACCATTCTTCCACAACACCGCGTTCAGATCCCAGCATCTTCTTCTACCTTTTCTTTTATCTCTGAAAGAAAAAAAATGACTAAAATTGAAAATAGCACTGCTTACAGAAACTACCACTGGTAAATGATGTGTACCTTTCACTAGAAGAAAAATTCATTGAATGTATTTACAGAGGGAGGCTTACTTTTAAAATACAGCTCACTTTAAAATATTGTTTTTCAGAACTCATTTCTGTAAGTTCCATTTTTAGTAAGTTTGAAACTCTTTTCCAGTTTTTATATTTCCCCAGCAACTATACTTCAAAGTGGCAAAGTTTGCTGTGAATGAAATCAAACTGTATATTATCCAACACACATGCATAGTCTATGCCTCAAATTTTTACCAAATATACAACTAAAGTAAGTTACACATTACAGAACAAGCCATATGACAAACTGTAAACAGTGAAGTTAGAAAAGCAAGATACCAAGTGTTATATAGTCAAGCAAAGTGATTAGAAATGCATATATACTAAGCAAAATAAAGTCTACAGCCTCAGACTCCCAGGTAACTGGGATTACAGGCGCGTACCCCCACACCCAGCTATTTTTTTTAGACTAAGTTTCGCTATGTTGCCCGGGGTGGGTCTCGAACCCATGGACTAAAGCAATTCCTAGCCTCAGCCTCCCTTCTTAGGCTGGGATGAAGGCATGCATCACCACGCCCAGCCTGAAGGTAGATTTCTAAATGGAAAAACAACCAACTTAAAAAAGCAAGTTGTGTAACAGCACATAAACTAATTCCATTAAAAAATTACTTCAAAGTCAAGCACAGTGGTGTATGTCTGTAAGCTTCAGCCTATTAAGCATCTGGGTCTGGGGATCACAGTTCGAGTCCCAAAAAATAGCTGGGCGTGGTGGCAAGCTCCTGTAATCCCAGCTACCTGGGAAGCTGAGGCTGGGGATGGCTTGAGTCCGTCCGTGGTACCCTGGGCAACGTGACCCTGTGGTTCCATGGGCAAAAATAGCGAGACCTAGTCTCAAAAAAAAAAAAAAAAAAAAAAAAAGGTTTAAAGGACAAGAGTATAAGCTTACCCATAAGACTTAAAAAATCATCCTTTACAAAGCTTACTGGCAACCTTTGGTGTTTGTACTAGTCATACGGCAGTTTTCCCAGCTCTCCCTATATCGCTGGATTATTATACTCAGTTCAAATGTCACCCCCACAAACAAGCCTTCCTTTTCCACCTGACTTAAATAAGCTCCCCCTAGTTTTTCCTCCCTTCCAATCTTTATTGCTTTATCCATTTTCTTTTCTTTTCTTTTTTTTTGAGACTAGGTCTCACTACGTTGCCCAGGGTAGTGATCCAGCGGACTCAAGCTGATAGGGTGTGCCCCCCCCTGTTTAAGATTGCAGATTTTAAGGACAGGTAATGTTAAAATGGGGGAATGACCTTAGCTGGAATTTCCCTTCAGGGGATGCAGGGGGAAGAAAGAAGTGAAATAGTCAAGGTGAAACAGATTTCCTGGAAGGCGGGAAATCAGGGTATATAAAGGGTGTACAAACAAAGAAGGGGGGTTTGTTTCAGGATTCAAATGGATTGGGATTTTAATATGGAGAGGAGATGGGAATCGGCCATCTTGTAAAGATGTGAGCCATGTGAGCTTGGCCATGTGGCCACCGAGGGCCTGTAACCCTCGGCTGGCCCAGGCTGGCAGCATGTGTGCTGAATGCAGTTAAGGAGTTTGCAGATTTGAACTCCGTGTTGGAGTTTGCTTTGCTGAGTTTGATTTGTGTCTGAAAGAGGCCGTGCAAAAGTTAGGCCTGAGAAGAAAGTGAACTTCGCTGGTTTGGCACCGTGGAGTTCCTGCTACCTGGAGTTCCTGCTACCTGAAGGTGACAAGGAGAAGACAGCATGGAAGACAAGGAGGAGCAGTCAAAGGAACATGTCTTCAAGCGTCTGGAGATGGACTCTGTCTGGACATTGGTGAGATGATCAGGACTGAGAGACTGAGGATATTTGGGGCAATCTGGAAAAAGACTTTGGACAATACTGAGAAAGGTTTTGGGACAATGTTGAAGTATTCTGAGTCTTACATGTTTCTTTTGTAGTTATTAGGATAATTGAAAATCACTTTGTTAAAAATAAATTAGTCTGCACTGCACTGATAGTCTTACATTGGTTTGGTATTTTGGTTGAAAAGGCTGGGGATGGTAATAAGAACCCACGAGTGGAAAGTTTAAACTGTGTTTTAAAGTTTTTCTTTTCTGCAGTTTTTGGAGCTAAGAGCAGTTGGCTGGCTTTTGCATATCAATGGTAAAGGTGATCAGTGAAAATGCTAATGAAGAGTGTGTAGCCTGCTTTGGAGAGAGAAGCAGGCAGATAGCTGTATCCAGTTAAGGTTAAAGGTAGATGCAAAGGAACTGCTTCGGAGAGAGAAGCAGGCAAATAAGTGTATCCAGTTAAAGTTAAAGCCAAAAAGTCTTCTATATACCCTGTTTCAAAGCAACCCCCAGCCTCAGCCTCCCAGGTAGCTGGGATTACAAGTGCGCACCACCATACCCAGCTATTTTCTTTTGAGACTAGGTTTCACCATGTTGCCCAGGGTTGTCTCCAACCCACGGACTCATGCAATTCCTAGCCTCAGCCTCCCAAGGCTGGGATTAAAGACATGCGCCACCGCACCTGGCCCTTTGTCCATTTTCTTCAAGACATTTAGCAAAACCCATAACAACTTTAATTGTTCATTTATCACTGTCTGTTTTTTCTACTAATATCTACATTTCACAGGACAGGAAAAGTATCCCAAATGCTGGGCACAGAGTAGGCACTCAAACATTTGATTTAATTACTTATATACATGAGCTCAATTTATTTAGTATCTTTAGCAATGACAGTTTAATTTCTGGCTATAGCAAAACCTGTGGTTTCTTTTTTCTTTTTTTTTTTTTTTTTTGAGACTAGGTCTCGCTATTTTTGCCTATGGAACCGCAGGCTCTCATTGCCTGGGGTACCACAGACTCAAGCAATCCCCAGCCTCAGCTACCCGGGTAGCTGGGATTACAGGTGCGCACCACCACACCCAGCTATTTTTTTTGGAACTAGGTCTCGCTATGGGCCCCAGGAGGGACTGAACCGCGATCCCTAGCCCTGGCCGCTTCATAGACTGAAGCTTACAAGCACGAGCCACCGTGCCCGGCCTAAAACCTGTGGTTTCTACCTGTGTTTTCTACTTGGTTAAGCTTAATTTCATTTTTTTCATGTTAAATATAGAATGGAAGAGCTTTTATAAAATTACCCAGAAACTTTTGACAGATATTCTCCCAGATGCATAAACCAGTCACCTTAGCTTTGCTCAGCTGTGAAATCAGAGAACAAAAGATTTGAATTTTGCTGTAATTTCAATTAACTGGCATGTGTTCAACTGTCCACTCAACCGCAATGCTTTATTATGCCATGGTATTTTCTAAATACTTTAACCAATAATTAGGATGCAAATTCAACCACACATGGTACTATTAATATCAACTGAAATAGTAACTGAATAAATGAATGCACAAACCTAAATTCTCAAAATACCAAATATAGACACTACTGCTGTGTCATAATTTACTTGACTGGTACAGAGACATTTATTCAAATAAGACACATCCTGATTTTAAAAATGTGGGGAGGGAAAGTATCTTTAAGATGAGGGGGGAAATAAATTATTAGTGAGTCAAGTACAAATAATGTATTGCCTGCTTTCTATAATTTACCTGATTGAATAAGTAATTTGCAGTTTAAAGTAGTACTTAAATACTTAAATTTCATTTCTTTCATTTCTGGCCCTTCTCACTTTTATTTACTTTTTTTTTTTTTAAAGAGACTCGGTCTTGCTATGTTGCCCAGGGTAGTCCGGAACCTGCGGACTCAAGTGATCCCTAGCCTCAGCCTCGCAGGTAGCTGGGAATACAGGCATGTGCCACCACGCCCGACTATTTCTTTTTTTTTTTTTTTTAAGAAACCAGGTCTCTCCATGTTGCCCAGGGTAGTTTCGTCACTGTATATTTAAAAGCTTATTGTGATTTATTTTTTTAAAAGTCCGATACATATTGGTTTAAGTAACACCCTGAAATTATTTTTCCAAAACAAAAGCAAATTTAGTGAGAAAAGCAGTGTTTTACATTTTTTGCAACTCCCATAATGCTCATATAGTCAATCTGTTACTGAAAAATTTCACTACATACTCATCAGAAAATGACAGTGAAGACAAATATTATCTTAATATTAACATGAAAAGAGCTTTGATCCCACTCTCTTTGAGGACTCCCAGAACACACTCTGAGCATGGACTCTTAAGCCACAGGTGTCTAAGTTTAAGGTAACATACTTTAGTTTTGTTTAATCCCTCAAGCACCATTAAGCTAAACTTAAATCCTCTGTGCCTCATTTCTCTCATATCAAAAGCAGGGATAACAGTACTTAGTTCATATATTATTATGCAGTTACTACAGTTCTTATCAAAAAGTAAATATTGTATTGGTGTGTGCTATAAGTATACATAATTAATCTTCATAATACTATGTACTCTAGAATAGCTTTTGTTATTCCCATCTAAGATAAGAAAATTAAGGAGCATAGTGGTTGAATGACCCTTACAAGGTAACACAATTTAAATGGCAGAACTCAGATTTGAATTAACTTTTACTCCAGTAACCTAAGGTTGAAAAAGGCACTGTTTTTTCGTAGGGCTCCTTTCTTACGAGTCATAATCACTGCCGTAGCAGTCTATGTTCTAGACATAATTATCTCTCAGCTGGTCAATGCCTTTATGTACACTTCCACACCAGTGCAGTTGTGCAGGCTGTCCCGTAAAGGAATGGGGTCCTATTCCTTTATTTAAATAACTGGCTCCGTTCAGTGCTTAGAATGTCTTTTTTGATGACTTTATCTAAATAACAGACCTTTCTCCCTTCTCTAACATCTTCTATTTCTAAAAGTATGGTTTATTTTATTTTATTTTATTTCATTTTATTTTACTGAGACTAGGTCTCGCTATTTTTGCCTGTGGAACCGCAGGCTCATGTTGCCCAGGATACCATGGACTCAAGCAATTTCCAGCCTCAGCTTCCCAGGTAGCTGGGATTAAGGCATGCACCACCACGCCCAGCTATCTTTTTGGGACTAGGTCTCGCTATGTGCCCCTGGCAGGACTCGAACTGCGATCCCTGGCCCCGGCTGCAACTTCAGTTGCCACCTACAGGCATGCGCCACCATGCCCAGCCTCTGCAACTTTTTATTTTAAACATAATGTAGAATTCTGAACATCATTTCTTTTATTGTATAATATTGTTATTATATTATTATATATTTAATATATTGTATAATATACAGTAATACACCTGGTACATGAAAATTGTACTCAAAAGCAAAAATTAAGCTGATGTTCCAGCATGCAACATAATTCAGGCTCATATTGCCTGAGTATATAACAGAGGTTATAATAAAGAGGATATCACTGAAAATGAAGATCGTTTGATGACTATTGGTGATGATAATATAAAATAACAAACTGCTAGTACATGATCTGAAGGAAGACAAAAACTTGACAGAAAACAAACACAGTATTTGTGCAAGTACAATAAACTTACCTATAGGATAGAACTTGTGTCTTAGCTAAGAGCATGTACCTCTTTAAAGAATTATCAATTTATAGAGAATCAGTTAGAAGAGACAATACAACGTAATGGTTAAAGAGCGTGCACGGTTCTATATTACTTGCATCTGAATGCCAGCTCCACATCCTACGAGCTGCTTGTGGCAACATGGGAAAGTTACTTAACTAATCTGTGGTCTCAAATACCATATTTATAAACAGGAGAACTGGCAAATCCTTAATATATCCAATCTTGTCATTAAATGGAAATGACAGTATCTATATGAAAGGTTTCTATTTTTTTTTTAAAGTTTAAATAATTAACATGTCAATGAACAAAACAACTTATGATAACTACTAGGGTTTCTAGGAGACCAAAATTATTGGGTTAAACAAAGCTATAGTTATCAGGGTAACATATGAGATAATAAAAACTGATTCTGCTACTACAGTTTTCAAACTAGGTCAACTATGAAGATATCCTCTGAGATAAACAAAAGATATGCCACTATTATAAATACCAAATTCTCTAAGATAAAACCTAGAGCTGTACTCTCCAGTATAGTAACCACTACTCACATGTCATTATTTCACTTTTAATTAATTAGATAAAGATTTGATTCCTTAGTTGCATTAGCTACATTTCAAAGGCTCAGTAGTTTCATGTAGCTTGTATCTCCCATATTGAATAGATGTGGAAAGAAGCCATCATCACAGATGACAGCACTCCTCTAGGTGTAGCTAGATAATATAATTATGCCTGGTAATTTTAGTAGTTCACTAACTTGCTAGCTTAGGAAACAAGGTGAAAACATACAACTATTAAAAGGTAAATACTTTCAGAAGTAAAAGCAAAGGTCATATTGAAGATGTGATTATTTCAAGTCTCTTAGGTGAAATTACTTACAAATAGAAGGTATTTACCAAAGACTATCAAAAATGCTAACATGTCTAACAGTACAGGAAATTCATTCTTTGTCCTTTAAGAAGTTAAATTGTATAATTTTACCTCTGTTCTAAGATCAGTTTTCTAAAGGAGGAGGTGGCACAGGAATGCGGCAGAGTTCAAATGTGGAATTCATTTGTTGAGACTTAAATATTTTCCAACTCTATAAAAAATAAAAATGAAAATCTGTGAAAATTATTGATAGATAATTGTCTTAAGACTATCACACAAGGAAAAAAGAACAATTTTGACAAGACAGTATATAATGTAAGTTTGTCTAACTTAAAAAATAACTAAGGTTTAAAAAAATTTCTATAGTAACTAGCATATACAAACCCAATTAAAAACATTACATAAGGAGAGAGGAAGTCTGAAGTTATAGTTTCAAATATACCATAAATTATCTACAAGAATTGAATAGTTTACTTAAATTATCTGGCACCTCATTTAAATAACCTATAAAATTAAGTATGTTCCAGCTAAAAATTCTATATCTAACTTTTCAAATGTTACTGTAACATCACACATACACCATTAAAATTTTAAAATACAGGCCAGGCATGGTGGCACATGCCTGTAAATGGTAGCCTACGAAGCCACGGCCGGGGCCAGGGATCACGGTTTGAGTCCCGCCGGGGGCATGTAGCGAGACCTAGTTCCAAAAAATATATAGCTGGGCATGGTGACGCGCGCCTGTAATCCCAGCTACCTGGGAAGCTGAGGCTGGGGATGGCTTGAGTCCATGGTACCTTGGGCAACATGAGCCTGTGGTTCCACAGACAAAAATAAGGAGACCTAGTCTCAAAAAAAAAAATTTTTTTTAACATACAGTATAAAGTTAAACATAAATAATAAGAATCAATGGCTATAAAATAATTTTAGATGAATTTCACTAAATTGAAAATGTTAATCATTTTTAAAAGAATAAATATAATGCTATTGCATGAATTTTTGGCACAGAAGTACATTAAAAGCTTTTGACAGGAGATATTCTCAAATTGCTGAAAGTACACTTTCCTCATAATATAATACTATTTTTAGTATATTTACTCATTAAATTGCTTTAGAAACTTAAAAAAAGTAATTCTATTTTCATGTAATTGAGGCCTGACTACAGTTAAGCTCTACCTTTGAAACATCAAAAAGAAACATTTCAAAATAGGTTCTTTAATAAAATGTTATTTTTTTTTAAATACAAAGAGTAACATAATAAAATTGGCTTGGAGTTAACATGTGACTGCAAAGTCTCCAGTGCTTTTCAAAGTGATCATGTGTCAGGACTCCTACTCCCAACAACAGTAGCTTTCTTTTTTATCATTTACATATTGGGCTATCACCTGAGATTTTCTTCCCATAAAATTGTTTTGCAGTGGGAGAAAAACAGAATATCTAGAACTTAAAAATAACCAACAATGTCTCTGGAGACATACACTAGACTGATAACACTTTGGGAAGGGGCACTTGATAACAAGGAATCAAGGTAAGAATGAGATTCTAACCATCTCTTTTATACCTTGGGAATTTGAATCACCAAGACAAATTGGGTTTGTTTTTTTTTTTTTTGAGACTAGGTCTTGCTATTTTTGCCCGTGGAACCGCAGGCTCACATTGCCTGGGGTACCACAGACTCAAGCAATCCCAGCCTCAGCTTCCCAGGTAGCTGGGATTACAGGCGCACGCCAGCACGCCCAGCTATTTTTTTGGGACTAGGTCTCGCTATGTGCTCCGGTGGGACTCGAATCCCAATCCCTAGCCCCCACCATGGCTTCCTAGGCTGCCACCTACAGGTATGTGCCACCATGCCCAGCCACAGAATTATCAAGACAATTATCAGATTTAGGAGTACAATCAGGCAGATAAGAGACCTATGCTGGGAACTTCAGAGAAATGAAACTCCAACAATCTTTCCTAAAGACACAGATACTCCTTAGGCTCGTTACAACCTACTATATATATATATATATATAGAGAGAGAGAGAGAGAGAGAGAGAGAGAGAGACTAGTAAATATATATATTACAAATATAGAAAAGTATATCTGTAAGTATATCTATTACAAATATATATAGTAAATATATATATAACAAATATATTGACTGGTGTATATATATATATTTGTAGTAGGACTAGTATATATATAGTCTAGTAAATATATGCACACTTATCTAGTCTAGCAAATTCGTGTAATTTCCATGGGAAGATTTGTGGTTTTTATAATTTTAATTATAACTAATGCTGATCAATTTCAGCTCGTAGCACAGTAAGTTACCCATATTACAACCCCAGTCACATAGCAAAGAGCTACGCACATGTTCCTGGAGCTGTATACAGGAGCAAGGGTGCACAAAAAAGACCCTATTTATAAATATCAGAGATATTGCTGCTTTTGTTTACAGAAATGCACGCAAAGCTGAGCAGCCATTTTGTTGCATTCCCTTTGTTGAAAGCTCCTCCTTCCACTGAAGGGACTTCCAAGAGATTTGAAAAATCGGTGCTCATCTACCCTCCACCCCTCATTCTCTTTTTCACTTTTTCAGAGCTAGATATTAAAGACTAGTGCATTCAAAAACAACTGCATATATAAGGAAAAATATAAAGTGAAAATGCATACTCAGAATTCACACATAAAAGACCTGAAGTTCACATCTCAGACACAGAGACAGTCTACAGCAATTAAAAGAACAACAACAAACAATAACAAAACCAACAAACTCTGAGTAAGGACAGAAATATAATTTCCAGAGTTACCACAGAGTAAAATGTCTAGCATTCAACAACAACAATAAAAAAGGCATAAAAAGAAACAAGAAAGCATGGTCCATTCAAAATGCACAAATTAAGAGAAACTATCTCTAAAAATGACCTAATGGCAGAGTCAAAAAAATTATGTATGAACAAAATAGAAATATCAATAAAGAGACAGAAAACTTGAAACAAAACCAAAAAGAAATTCTGCCGCTAAGAAATACAAGAGAATCAGAAATAGTAACTACAAGATAAATATTTGGCATTCTCATACTTTATCTTGTTATTTTCTAAAGAGCTTAAGAGAAAATAAGGGAATCTGATGAGTCCTATAGAATACTTTCAAGAACTTAGTTGACATGGACAAATTTCTTGAAAGAACAGTCCTATATTCATTTTTAAATGGAATTTTCAGCTAGAAAACTAGTTTACATAAAAAATAGATCCTTTTTATGTGTGGCTGAAAGAATGAACACTGAGTTAAATCTTCTGAATTAAATTGTCTAACACAAAATGATAGTTATCTAACCTTCGTTCGAAAAATTAGAAATTTGAAGTCAAACGCGGTGGCGCATGCCTGTAATCCCAGCACTCGGAGGCCGAGGCCAGGGATCGCTTGAGTCCACAGGTTTGAGACAACCCCAGGCAACATAACAAGACCTAGTCTCAAAAAAATAGCTGGGCGTGGTGGTGCGTGCCTGTAATCCCAGCTACCTGGGAGGCTGAGACTAGGGATTACCTGAGACCGTGGGTTTGGGACTACCCCAGGCAACATAGCAAGACCTAGTCTCTTAAGAAAAAACAAAAAGAACCGGGCACAATGGCTTGTGCCTGTAAACTTCAGCCTATGAAGCGGCTGGGGCTAGGGATTGCAGTTCGAGTCCCACCTGGGGCCCATAGCGAGACCTAGTTCCCAAAAAATAGCTGGGCTTGGTGGCGCATGCCTGTAATCCCAGCTACCTGGGAAGCTGAGGCTGGGAATTGCTTGAGTCTGTGATACCCCGGGCAACAAGAGCCTGCAGTTCCACAGGCAAAGATAGCAAGCAGTCTCAAAAAAAAAAAAAAAAAAAAAAAAAAATTTGAAATTTGAAATGCACTGAAAGTAATGATAGTAAGCAACAAATATAACCTTGGTTCAATCCCAGAGTAGATTCATTCAAACTCTAACTACCACAGAGGTTGGACAGCAGTGTGTTTGTTTTCAGGCATGCATACAAGAGAATGTTCTACAGTGTCTGGCTTTAAAAAAAAATCCTGAAGACACAAAAGCAGCCAACTCTAAGTCAAGAGATAAAGTAATCAGTGAACCTGAACATCAGATATTGAACTATCAGAGAGGGGCTTTAGAATAACTTTGAAAACATTAAAGAATGTAGTGAAAAGTTGCAACACACAAGGATTACAAACAAGGAAGGAAACTATAAAGAAGTGGAATTATATATATATATATATATATATATTTTTTTAATGCAATGAGTCATAAATAAAGAATTTGTTCTCCAGGCTCATCAGCAGACTGCAATAGTTAAAGAAAGTACTGATTAAAAGTATATGGGAAAGTAAATTTAAAGTCAAAAGAAAGCATCAAACCTGAAACACACAAAGAGTGGAAAAAATTTACAGATCACCCAAGAGTTGTGTGACAATATTAACTTTTCCCAGTTTTTCTTAAAGCCTCAGGAGACAAGAGAGAAAATCAGGATAAGAGATATAAGAGAAAATGGCTGGGAATTTTCTTAAAAAAGCATAAAATAAACCCAACAAAACTTCAAATTTAAGAAGCTCAGAAAACTCCAAGTGGGGTAACTATTACCCTGCATCAAAAGAAAACACCACCTAGATACACTTTAAAGACACTTCTAAAAGCTAAAGCTATGAGAAACTCAATGCAGTATTTGCAAAGGAGATCATTTCAATGCATTTCCATAAATAATCCTTCAAAGTATAAATGTATCAGTAATTATAAAGCAGAAGAGCATTTTTGTAAATGGTTATTGATGTCATGAGTAAATGGTTATTGATGTCATGAGTACCAATCTTCCTCAGGAGGTAAAATATAGGTGATAATACCTTGTGACCCCATGTCTAATAAAAAGGAATTGTGAAAGGATACTACTCAGAGATCATAACTCAGCAATTTGAAGGATACATCAGATTATGCTGACTCACATTTAAGAAAACTAAGAAGAGATTGGCTAGCTAGTAACTTCATTGTAAATGAAAAGAATTTACCATTTTCCATGTCTGGATTAAATTGTTGATAGCACTGTCTGTACTCTGCACTTCTTGTAAAATTCAGGTTTGACCAGGCCGGGCATGGTGGCTCATGCCTGTAAGTAGCAGCCTAGGAAGCCACGGCTGGGGCCAGGGATCACAGTTCAAGTCTCGCCTGGGGCATGCAGCAAGACCTAGTCCCAAAAAAACAGCTGGGCATGGTGGCGCGTGCCTGTAATCCCAGCTACCTGGGAAGCTGAGACTGGGGATTGCTTGAGTCTGTGGTACCCCAGGCAACGTGAGCCTGCAGTTCCACAGACAAAAATGGTGAGACCTAGTCTCAAAAAAAAAAAAAAAAAAAAAAAAAAAAAAAAAAAAAAAAAAAAAATTCGGTTTCATTTGGTTTTGGCGTTTGGGGGGCACTGAGGTTATGGGAGGAAAAGCACTGGTGTTGTATTTAGTCACGGCTCAAGATAATCTGGTTGTCACTTTTTGCCAGATTATTGATTATTGGTGATCAATGCTTATGGCTCTTTAGGGATTGTAAAACTGGTTATAATCTATCTGAATCTATCACTCTCCATTTAATTTGTTGAATTACTTCTACAATGAGAAACGTCTCTTTATCTAGTATTTAATTTCTAAATAAAGTAAAATTAAAAGGGATAAAAGCATAATTCCCCCACCTCTCTTCCCAATTTCAAAACAAGTGGATTAATTGGCATACTCTACTGGGAATCAATTAGTTTTACTTTAAGCACCATTATAAACTCATGGGCTAAATCTAACTGATATTTCAAAACAGTAAGTTATTACTCTTAGTAATATTCAAATTGTCCTATCTTTGCCCACTGCTAGCTTTTCATGATTGGTTTCTGTGCAGCAAGAGTTAACTCAGCAAACCTGGGTTGTTAAAACCTTGTCCATTTCCAAGAATGTCTGTTTTTTGTGGCCAAGAGGTAGCTAGTGTATTAGTTTCCTGGGATTGCTCTAACAAAGTACAATACAATAAACTGCATGGCTTAAAATAATAGGTATTTATTGTCTAATAGATCTGATGAAGACTAGAAGTCTGAAATGAGATGTCAGCAGCCCTACTTCTCCGAGACCTGAAGAGAATTCTTCCTCGTCTTTTCTAGTTTCTAGAATTGCCAGTAACCTTGGTCTAGATCTCAAAAAAAATCCCAGATACATCACTCCAATCTCCACTTCTCCGGTCACTCTCTCTCTCTTTACACTGCCATGTCCCTTCTTACAAAGGCACCTGTCAAACTAGATGAAAGACTCACCTATTCTAATATGACTTTACCTTAACTTACTACACTTGCAATAACCTTATTTCCAAATAAGGTCACATTCTGAGAAATGGGGATTGAGACTTCAACATAAATTTTTAGGGGGCCACAATTTCACCCAAAGAGTTGTTCCTGGGAATTAAACTCCTGAAATGTTCTAATAAAAGTATTTTATACTCTTGGGGCCTTAAACAAGACTATACACTGCCTAGATTGTATGATTAAATATGATTATGGCAAACGTCTGCCTTCCTTTAGGAAACCTCAATGACTACGCTTGTGTGGCTGATTCACTAGACACACAGGTTCAAGCAATCTTTCCTTGCACAAACATTTCACACATACTGTTAACTTCTCACTGCTGAAGGGATAAAGCATATCTGTTCAACTCCACTGAGACAGGACTCTTTTCAAGCTTGCACCTTGCTTCCTACAAACCTCACCCCACATTCCTTTTCTTTTTTGGATTTGTATTATTTCACTTCAGTAAAATACAACTATAGTAAAGGACTATGAGTCTTTCTAATAAATTGTGAAAGCTAGGAGTGGTTTTGGTGACACCCAACATAGTCCTTAGCCCTCTGACATAAACCCAGTAAATGGTGACAGTCTAGTAGACTCCTGCTAAGACAAGGATTTCCAGATTCATCCTACATTTCCTACCCTAGACCTATAATCAAACATTTCTCCAAGGTACCCTTGTTTATTTCGGTGGGAAATAGTATACAGAGACAATATTCTGAATGCTAAAAAATGTGTATGCCTTAGTTACAACTTATTCCAACTTATTATATGCTGAATTTTAGAAAAAATATTTTAAATATTGAATAAATGTTTAAAATAGCTGGTATTTAAAGAGTGGCATCAACTGGTATTCAGGGATGTCTGGATTTGGCAGCTTGCCGCTAGTAAATTCTTTTCCGTACCTAGTTAACTGAAAAAGTTCAGATCTTCCTGAAGGCAAACTTTACTTAAGTTAATAATTTTAGCCATAATTCAGAACTGCAGTGAGTTTTAAACAAAAAGAAAACTGGATATTGGCGAAGGGAACAGGGGCAGGCATCTAAGTGCTTCTCACTTCCTTTCACATCATGACCACTATTACTTTTTTGAACAGTACTAGAAGATAAATGTATAAGAAAGCTGACCTAAGTCGGGCACGGTGGCTCATGCCTGTAAGCTTCAGCCTATGAAGCGGTCGGGGCTAGGGATTGCGGTTTGAGTCCCACCTGGGGCCCGTGGCGAGACCTAGTTCCAAAAAAAATAGCTGGGCGTGGTGGTGCGCGCGCCTGTCATCCCAGCTACCTGGGAAGCTGAGGCTGGGGATTGCTTGAGTCTGTGGTACCCCAGGCAATGAGAGCCTGCAGTTCCACAGGCAAAAATAGCGAGACCTAGTCTCAAAAAAAAAAAAAAAAAAAAAGCTGATCTTAAAACTTAAATTAATAAAACAGTCAAATCTGTCACTATTTTTTCTTCAGAGTATCTTTTTTTTTTTAAATTACTTCCCTGTCTGTCATAAATATACTCATTATTTTATCAGGTAATATTTACAGAGCATTTATTATATGCTAGACACCATTCTCAGCATTTTACAAAATTTACCTACTATTTATAACAATCCTATATGGTAGATACTTTTGTTCCCATATTATAGAAGAAACAAATAAACATTGATAGGTTAAATCACTCACCCTTCTAAGATCACAATAGTAAGTGAAGTCAGGTTTCTATAACTCTAGACTACAAGAATTCTGAACAGTTCATCAACTCTTAGGATATTGTATTTGTTTATTACACTAAGGGCAAGTTGTTTATCTGGTGAATAGGATACCTTGGAAAGATCAGGCATGCCAGAGGGTAGAAGAATCACAATGATGTGAAAAATGCTAACACATTCTCTTTCAAATAAAAATAGGCTGTTATTACTCATAAGAAACAGTGCTTAGTGGGTCTTTTAACATAAACCACATTGTAGAGAGCTGTTCCGCTCCATTTCCTAAATAACCCATAAAGCTGTCACTTTACGTGGGGCTCAGGACATGAGAAGGCAGAGTAGCATGTCAATATGGTAAGGCAAGATACACTTGCATAGAAGTATTAAGATATGGCAAGTCCAATGGCATTCAAAATGTCTGCAGTAGATGATAAAGTAGTTGTATAAAGCTACCTTGGGCCCTGTTAGAACTGCAACACAAACCACTAGGCAAAGTCCCACATAAAGATGGAATTTTCAATCTGTCAACATTTGGGTTACTCCTGATAGTGTAAGGGACTGTACTGTACATGGGCAGATGCTTCTAACAGCACCCCTTACCTCTACCCACTCGTTGTCAGTAGCACTTCCCTGTGTCATGACAAACAAAATGTCAAAATTAAGCATCCTCTAGCAGATCAAAAATTTCCCTACTTGAGAGTCACTACTTTAAAATAAAGCTATGTCCTCTTCTGCAAATAATTATTCTACTTTTGAGAAGTAGTTCCTTGCTTGGTTTCTGAAGCCTAGCAGAGACTGTGTATGTAGCAACAAGGTGACCATGTGATCTAAACTACCTTTAAGATACAGGTATTTTGACCCACTAACACCATAAAATTGAATGTACTAACAGCATCCTTTTTTTTTTTGAGACTAGGTCTCGCTATTTTTTGCCTGTGGAACCGCAGGCTCTCGTTGCCCAGGGTACCACAGACTCAAGCAATCCCCAGCCTTAGCTTCCCAGGTAGCTGGGATTACAGGCACGGGCCACCATGCCCAGCTATTTTTTTGGAACTAGGTCTCACTACAGGCCCCAGGCGGGACTCGAACCACAATCCCTAGCCCTGGCCGCTTCATAGGCTGAAGCTTAAGGCATGAGCTACCGTGCCCGGCCTAACAGCATCCATTATTAAAGGTCAGTGATATTGCAAGTCAGATGTTAACTTCTGTGCTCCTTCTGGAAACAGTATGAGTCAGAATTTCTCTACCTTGTTTATGGCTGATGTAAAGTCATGACTTGCTTTGACCAATACACAGAAATAATCCCTGTAGAAGCATGTAACTGCCAGCACCCTCCATCCTAGAGATAAAGATAGAGATGCAGTGCCAACACAATGTAAGGAGAAGAGCTACCCTGAGGTGATCGGGACTTGTGGCAGATTTAAATGAAAACAAAACTCTTTTTTAAATTTTAAGCCATTGTTTGAAGATTGGTTATTACTACTACATAAGTAACTCTGACCATGAATGTTATATATGATAGGGTGACAGGAAGTACTAACGCACAAATAAGTCTTAAGAACAAATGGCTCATTGTGGAATTGTATGGGAGTCTGGCTCGAAAACCACTAAATGATCACATAAAAACTCTTAGTTAGCATATAGTGCAATAGTCATACTCTTATTTTTTTTTTTTTTTTTGAGACTAAGTCTTACTATGTTGCCCTGGGTAGTCTCAAACCCATGGACTCAAGTGATTCATCCTCCCAAGTAGCTGGAATTACAGGCACACGCCACAGTGCGTGGCTGAGTCATACTTTCCAAAGCTTTTTATAAGGTGTGTTGGTATGTCAATAAAGAGTTTATAAAGAATATAGAGTAGTTTAAATAAAGCATCAAATGTTGTCTCACACTAAAGGGAGTAATGACAATGACTAGGAAGAGTTATACAAACTGGCTCATACAAACATATCTATTACATGTCAACTCTCCTTTAATCTAAGGACTTGAATCCAAGTCTGATTTACATGATCGCATAAAATATGCCACATTACCCCTAAACAAAGGTAGCCTTAAAGGACAGGAGGAAACAAAATTTCCCAGTGTGCAGCTTCAAATAGTTGCATGTGATTGTGTACCACGTCTGATAAGAAGGATTAACAGAAGTATGAATCTATGCTTTAGACAGACTCAGTGACCAGTACTCAGCAGATTCTTTAATTACTGTTCACAACCCTGTTGGCAGGTATACGCTGACTCAACACAAATTTACCTTCACCAATGCTAATCTATGATATATATGCCAGGCTGTAATTACTTTTTCATGGATTTTCTTAAATTACTTTCTTCTCTGCAATGTTTCGGCTACCCTATTCTTCTATCAAGATTGAGATCAATGTTCACCTTCTCTACAAAGCCTTTTCTTAGCATACAGCTCTGTATCAAGTCAAACCATTCTTCCCAACTCACAAGTTCAACCTGGAGTTCACAGAACCCCAAAGATCTATGAAAGAATGCATAAACTCTGATGAAGATATTATATTACTTTTTTTTTTTTTTGACTATTTTTTTTTTTTTTGAGTCTCGCTATTTTTGCCTGTGGAACCAGAGGCTCGGGGTACCACAGACTCAAGCAATCCCCAGTCTCAGCTTCCCAGGTAGCTGGGATTACAGGCACACGCCACCATGCCTAGCTATATATTTTTGGAACTAGGTCTCACTACGTGCCCCGAGCAGGACTCAAACCACAATCCCTGGCCCCAGCCATGGCTTCCTAGGCTGCCACTTACAGGCATGTGCCACCCAGCCCGTCCTATATTACTTTTTACTGACTGCTAACTAAAATTTGTAATTTCATTTGACTACGAAAATAGGCAAAACAACAAAACTACTATTTTCTGTCACTTGATCACTAAAATAATCACACATATCTTCATATCAAATTACAGCTGTCACAGACATCTAAATACTATTTATGCTCATCACTGCCTTCATGCCACTTCTCCAGTTAAAGGGCTTCTGACCCTGCAGTATACTTCCCAACAACAGTCTTGCATCTTAAAGGCAGAGAAAACATTAAGGGCCTCTTCCTCTTGGCTTTAGGAAAGCAGTTATTCCTTCCCCTTGGAAAGTAAAGAACAGCTAGTTTCTTCAAGTCACATATATTGATGGGGCAGGCAGAATTATAAAGTAGCTAGTTCCAATAGCTTAAGTACATGTAATAGCTTCTGTTGTCAGAAACCTGTATACAGGTTCATTAGTCCTATTATTAAACCATACATTCCCTAGGGCAGGGAGAAGGTCTCAGTTGTATTTGTATTTCTAGATCCTAACAGGGTCTAGTATTTAATTCATGCCCAATGAATGAAGGGGATAACAGCAACAACCTGGCAGTCAGCAGCAGACTCAGCAAACAGGAAGTACAGAAAAAAACAATTAACTTCTATGCAACTTAGATCCCCACTCCTGTCAATTTAGTCTATATTCTCAGCTAAAAGCTATTTCTGAACCTTACAGCTAAGTACTGCCAAATGGCCAAGTTCCGGAAAATGAGGTCAGAGGAAATACCATGTAGAGAGTTCTAGAAAGATTTCTTAAAAGATGAGAAATGGGGCCGGGCATGGTGGCGCATGCCTGTAAGCAGCAGCCTAGGAAGCCACGGCAGGGGCCAGTGATCACAGTTCTAGTCCCGCTGGGGGCACATAGTGAGACCTAGTCCCAAAAAAATAGCTGGGCGTGGTGGCACACACCTGTAATCCCAGCTACCTGAGAAGCTGCGGCTGGGGATTGCTAGAGTCTATGGTACCCTGGGAAACGTGAGCCTAGTCTCAAAAAAAAAGATGAGAAATGGGTCCCTTTTGTCCTTTGTCCTTCTTACTCTTTTCTTCTGATTTTTCCCCTACAAGACATAAACAAAATACTATCTTGATAAAGCAAAATTCACTGCTCATCTCTATTTCTGGCAGCCAAACACAATCTCTAGTTTTAAAGTTAAAAAATCTCCAGGTACAAATCTGTGATCCAAGGAGTTGCAGCAACCTCACCAAGTTCAATTTAATGCCAAAAAGTTTAAAATATTTCCACTGAAATGATAAGAGTAGGAAGCAAGACTGAGCAAAAAACCTGGATACTGCAAAGGTAACACCACTGTTATTGGTGCTAGTAATAGATTAGTACACAAACAAGATTTCATAATATAGTAACTTCTTGCCAATAGCTGAGTTATGTTCTAGAAAAAGTAATGTGATTTATAAAACTGTAATCAGAAAAAACAAATTATAAGAAAATAAAAGTTGAGGGGGGAAACATCTTAATGTCTTTAATGGCTTAAACCTGTTGAAGTGAAAATAAAACCAGTTGTCCTACAAATAAACCTTTAAGTTTTCAGGCAACAGTGCCATAGTACAACACAACAATCAAATGAAGCTGATTCTTCCATATATTATTTTACTTCATAAGAATTTTGAAACTGTCCTTCCTGGCATGCTACTTAATGTTTTTTGGATTATTTGTTAAGTCTCAGAAAAACTTCCCACAATTCTTATAGTATAGTGCATTCTTTTTAAACTGTTTTTCATACACATTTATATTAACAATAGAAAATAAACTGATTAAATTGTTGTTATAGATTAAATTTTGGTATCTCCCAAAATTCACACTTTGAAATCTTTGAAATCTCCATTGTGATAGTATTAAAAGGTGGAGCTTTAGGCCAGGCATGGTGGCGCATGCCTGTAAGTGGCAGCCTAGGAAGCCACGACAGGGAGCAGGGATCGCGGTTCAAGTCCCGCTCAACGTAGTGAGACCTAGTTCTAAAAAAGCTAGGCCGGGCATGGTGATGCATGCCCATAAGCAGCAGTCTAGGAAGCACCGTGGCCAGGGCCAGGGATCGCGATTCTAGTCCTGCCGGGGGCACATAGTGAGACCTAGTTCCAAAAAAATAGCTGGGCAGGTGGCACGTACCTGTAATCCTAGCTACCTGAGAAGCTGAGGTTGGAGATTGCTTGAGTTCACGGTACCCAGGCAACGTGAGCCTGCGGTTCCACGGGCAAAAAAAGCGAGACCTAGTCTCAAAAAAAAAAAAAGAAGGTGGGGCTTTAGGAAAATGAGTAGGTCATGAGGGTAGAGTTCTCATGAACTGTATTAGTTCCCTTATACAAGAGACCCCAGAGAGCACTCACTGTGATGTGGTGTAATGTGATGATAGAGGGAAAAGATAGCCCTCGTTGAGCTAGTAAGGAAGTGCTCAGGAGGCAAAGAATTCACTGACATCTTCCCAGCTCCCAGGATGGAAAGGCAGAACTGTGTTGTTTAAGCTACCCAAACTAGGGTACTGTGATAAGGACTTACTGAAATAAAGGTCCTTTTCTATTTCTCTACTTTCCTGAATTTGATGAAGCTCAGTGAGTTACTTTGAACAAGAGAATGTGATAGAAAGCTGGGCATAGTGGCACACGACTGTAATCCCAGCTACTTGGGAGGCTGAGGCTAGGGATCACTTTGAGTTCGCGGGTTCGAGACTAACCTGGGCAACATAGTGAGACCTAGTCTCTTTTTAAAAAAAAAAAAAAAAAGAATGTGATAGAAGAACTATTAAGTAAAGTTCAAGCCTCAGCCTCTAAGATGCCTTGCAGAATTGCAGCTTTCCCCTTCACCTTTCTAGAATGGTACCTTGAGAATGTCGTATCAGAATGTTAGACTAGCCTGTGAGAGGATGAGCAGCCACACTGAAAAGAAGTGAAGCGGCCGGGAACGGTGGTGCATGCTTGTAAGCGGCAGCCTAGGAAGCTGCGGCCGGAACCAGGGATCGCATTTCAAGTCCTGCCAGGTGCACGCAGCAAAACCTAGTTCTAAAAAACTAGCTGGGTGTGGTGGTGCACGCCTATAATCCCAGCTATGTGGGAAGCTGAGGCTGGAGATTGCCTTGAGTGTGTGGTACCCCGGGCAATGTAGGCCTGGGGCCCCACTTGGCAAAAATAGTGAGACCTAGTCTCAAAATAACAAAATCAAAGCAAAACAAAATCAGTAGCTTGAGAAAAACCACTCAAGATCTTTGTTTTTGTCTGAATTCCACCTATTATTGTATCCTGAAGATGATGCTAATGCCAATGCTTCACTATGGGATGATTAAGAAAAAGATTAATGTATGAAAGTACAGTGGAGAGCCATTAAAGAATTTTTGTATGAATGAGTAATACATGATAAGCACTTAAAAAGCACTCTGGATATAGTGTATTGGGACTACATGGAAGGAGGAAAGACTGGGGGCAATGTGACCAATAAGAAGACTATCAGAATGTACCCAGTGAGAGATTAGAGGCCTAAACCATCTCTTCTGCTGCTGTAGTTACTACTATATTCATTACACATTTATGAGGCACCAAGCACTGTAATAGGAACCTTATATTTACTCGTTCATTTATTCCTCATTAACAACACTTTGAAAACTCTTTTTATTTTGAAATAATTAAAGACTCACAGGAAGTTCCCAAAGTATGTTCCAGGCAGTCCTTTGACCCTTTGATCAGTTTCCTTAATGGTAAGTCACATCTTGCACAATTATAGCAAAATATCAAGACATTTATATTTGGTATAGTCCACAAAGGTTACTGAGCTCTCACCAGTTTTACAAACACTCACTGGTCTGCTGGGTATGTGCACTTCAATACAATTTTGTAAACAAGTAGATTCACATAACTACAACCCCATCTAAACAGAGGACTGTTCTATCAAAAGTCTTCCAATTTATTCTGTTATCTCAAGAATGTCATATAAATGAAACCATAAGACTGCAATTCCCAGTCTCGGTCTCGCACCATAGGCTGCAATTAAAGACATGCGCCACCATGTCCAGCAAGTTCTTGAGAACTTTTATTCCTTGAGATTCATCCAAATTGTTACATGCATCAAAGATCGTTTCTTTTACTGCCACATAGCAATGCATGGTATAAATGTGCCAATTTGTTTAACCATTTAATTGTTGATGGACATATTGGATGTTTCCAGGTGCTACTAGGAATAAAGTTGCTCTGAACATTCATGAACAATTCTTTGAGGGGGTAAATTTCAACTTCTCTGACTAAATGTCCAAGAGTACAACTGTTGGGCTGTACAAATATTTTTAAAGAGGTTATAAATGATGGGGTTAGGATTCTAATCTAGATAGTCTACTTCTATGTCCTTACTCATCAAATTGTTTCAAGTGATTGGAGAAACTGCAAGAAGTAAAAGAAATTGAAGAGATAAAAAAGGAGAGTTAACAGAATTTAGCAATGCTCAGAAGCAGGGTATATGAAGAATGTCAATGACAGCATTCTGACATTAGATAGATTATAAAAGACAAAGCAGTGTTAGCACCTTAGATGACCAAAGGTAAAACACAGTTACTTTTAGACATATTCTATTGGAAGGATATGCAGATAATCCCCATTAAGCAGGCAACTTGATTTACAAAATAGGAACTCTGGATTAACGATACAACTTTGAGCCGGGCACGGTGGCGCGTACGACAGTTTATGGACTCGCAGTTGGGTCTGGGGATGGTGGTTCCAGTCCAGCCTGGGGCAACACAGCCAGACCTAGTCCCAAAAAATAGCTGGGCATGGTGGCCTGTGCCTGTAATCCCAGCTACCTGGAAAGCTGAGGCTGGGGATTGCCTGAATCTGTGGTACCCCGGGCAACGTGAGCCTTCAGTTTCATGGGAAAAAATAGCTGGTCTAGGCTTTAAAAAATAATAATAAATAAATAAAATTTTAAAAGACAAGATATAGAGTGAAAAGAGATCTAACAGAAGTCTGAAGGACAGAAACATACATTCTCACTAGTTTTTTTTCCCATAAACAAAAAAACAGTAAGTACTATAGTAGACTGCAAATACATATTAACTTTAGATTTTCCAAGCACTTCATCTGTACTACAAGTTTTATAATCAAACTAGGCGTGGTAGCATGCACCTGTAACCCCAGCTACCTGGGAGGCTGAGGCTAGGGATCACTTGAGTCCACAGGTTCAAGACAACCCTGGGCAACATAACAAGACCTAGTCTCTTTGAAGAAAAAAAAAAAAAAAAAAAAAAAAAACAGACCGGGCATGATGGCGCGTGCCTGTTAGCAGCAGCCTAGGAAGTCACGGCAGGGACCAGGGATCACGGTTCAAGTCCCACCTGGGACAACATAGTGAGAACTAGTTCCAAAAAAATAGCTGGGCGTGGTGGCATGCGCCTGTAATCCCAGCTATGTGGGAAGCTGAGGCTGGGGATTGTTTGAGTCTGTGGTACCCTGGGTAACGTGAGCCTGCGGTTCCACAGGCAAAAACAGCAAGACCTAGTCTCAAAAATAAAGAAAGAAAGAAACACAAGTTTCAAAAAGTCGAAAGAATAGTAGTATACGTTAGAGTTCCTCCCGGGGCAGCACAGGGAGACCTACTCCCAAAAAACAGCTGGACGTGGTGGCACGTGCCTGTAATCCCAGCTACCTGGGAAGCTGAGTCTGGGGATTGCTTGAGTCCTAGGTACCACAGGCAATGTGAGCCCCGCGGTTCCATGGGGAAAAATAGCGAGACCTAGTCTAAAAAAAAAAAAAAAAATAGTAGTATAGTCTCCCCTCTCCATTCCCCTTTCTATTAGAAAAAGAAACAACAAAAGGAATACATATTGATTAAAAAACCTCAGTACAAACCACTGCATGATACTATAATGGTGGATGTATGTCATCATACATTTGTCCAAATACATACAATAAACAACACCAAGAATTAATCCAAATTTAACCTATGAACTTTGAGTAATGACCATTTACCTGTGTAGACTCACTACTGTAACAAACATAGTAACCTATTTTGTGAGGGACATTGAAAATAGGGGGAGCTATAAACATGTCTGTGGGAGATGAAAGAGTACATGGGATACTTTATACCTTCCACTCAATTTTGCTGTTAAACTAAAACTGCTCTAAAGTAATTAAAAATTTAAGCCACAATATAAAAAAAATGTATAAAGCATTGTTTCACTCCCCACTCACAATCTAACCCTAACCCTCTACCCATTTTTAAGAAAATGTATGGAGAAAGGAATTTAAGGAGGTAAATTGACAAGTCTGTGTAGCTAAACTTAATACAGACTGTGAAAATCTACATTAAGAATTAAGCAGTAGCCGGGCATGGTGGTGCATGTCTGTAAGGCATGCCTGTAAGCGGCAGCCTAGAAAGCTGTGGTCAAGGCCAGGGATCTTAGTTCAAGTTCCGCCAGGGGCATATAGTGACACCTGTCCCCAAAAAATAGCTGGGCGTGGTGGTGCACACCTATAATCCCAGCTACCTGGGAAGCTGAGGTTGGGGACTGCTTGAGTCCATGGTACCCCGGGCAACATGGGCCTGCGGTTCCATGGGCAAAAATAGCGAGAACTTGTCTCAAAAAAAAAAAAAGAAAGAAAGAATTAAGCATTAGTTTCCAGACGTAATTGCGCATGCCTGTAATCCCAGCTACCTGGGAGGCAGAGGCTAGGGATCACTTGAACCCTTGGGTTCAGGACTACCCTGAACAACACAGCGAGACCTAGTCTCTAAAAACAAAAAGGGAAAAAAAAAGAATTAAGCATATTACCACGAATTGAGAATCCATAAGGAGAAGAGATAAATTTGATTCTAACAGCTTTGGGATTCAGTGTTTTACAATAGAACAACTTATTCTGTGACTCATACTTTGTCATTCAATAAATCGGTGCCATTAACCATATTTTATGACTTTTTTGGTATTTTTATTTCAAAACAAACAAACCAAAAAAACTATACTTTTACAAAGAACAAAAGGCTTACCTCTTAATATATTACAGAATTTAGTTTTTGCCCCTTTCTCCAAAATCCAAACCTACTCGTTTACTTTTTCCCTTACTTGTCTCTACAGCAGACACCCAAACAGAAAGTCCAGAGTTCACAAAGATGAACCATGAATTTCTAAACATGAACTCTGTCAAAACCATTAATATTTACTGCTCCAAGGTTTATTCAGTCTGATACAGTTGCTTTCTGAATGCAGACATTAGAAGTACCAACCCTAGAGCAGTCTCTCCAAAACTATTAATAGTTTGCTCTTGATTGAAAGCTTTACTGATTAAAAAAGCAATCAGTTAACATATTTTGTATTTTATATCTATTATATATTGCATTCTTAGAATAAAGTAAGCTAGAGAAAAGAAAATGGGTTAAGGTTAGAAGAGAAATATATTTCTGTAAACTAATTTACAGCATTGTAGTATTGACAGAGTAAGTTTACTTTCTCCAAAAAATCTGCATATAAGCAATCTCAACAATCCAAATCTGTGTTATTCAAGGTTAATTGCATTATTGTGTGAATGTTTACACACACACAATTGTATACCTTCATCACATCATAGCAATATAAAAAAAAGAAACTTTATTCAAAAAAACTTTTAATTTGTATTTTACAATTCTACTTTACTTCTAAAATTAGATACGTTTCAGACATTAAAAGAACATGAAGGCCAGGCATGGTGGCGCATGCCTGTAAGCGGCAGCCTAGGAAGCTGTGGCCGGAACCAGGGATTGCAGTTTGAGTCCCACCCTGGGCAATATAGCAAGACGTAGTTCCATAAAAATAGCTGGCGTGGTGGTGTGTGCCTGTAATCCCAGCTACCTGGGAAGCTGAGGCTGGGGATTGCTTGAGTCCATGGTACCCCCAGGCAACCGAGCAATGCGATTGAGCCTGTGGTTCCATGGGCAAAAGTAGCAGGACCCAGGCTCAAAAAAAAAAAAAAAGAACATAGTACGAGCCAGGCGCAGTGGTGAGCACCTATAATCTCAGCTACTCAGGAGGGTGCGGCTAGGAATTACTTGAGTTCGCGGGTTCCAGACTACCCCAGGCAACACAGTGAGATCTAGTCTCAAAAAAAAAAAAAAGAGAGAGAGAGAGAACAAGACATGAGCAGCTGTGCAAATTGGCCCAGCTCTGAAGTGTGAGGGAAATTAGTTAGGTTTATGGATAATAGCTAATTAACAAGTGAAAACTAGTTTAAGTCAAAACATTGAGCAGAAATTTTTATTTCTGGCAACGTTAGCTCTTAGCTAGAAAATCTATCTCAGCGATGACATTAAATGTGAAAATTTATTGAGCTCTAAAAACACTGGTAGATTTGGCAACCTTTCTCTCAAACTAAAACCACTGTTACTGGTTCACACCACAAGTGTGAGTGCCCCAAATTAGAGCAAAAGTTCTAAAGTGGAAGCCAGTGGTGAGCCATTATCTACAGAATTAATTTTTCTGCAAAATAGATTTACCTCTTTTCATATTCTCCCTATATTAGGATTATTAGAGGAAGAAGTAATATAACGGATATGTACATGTACCTCTTTTAAGCTCCTATACGATACTTATAGACACAAATATAAACACTCTCCACTTGCAGAGAGAATTCTGGAATTAGGCCTATTTTCTAACACTGCATCAACAGCAAAGGAGCAGAACTACAATGTATCAAGAGTTCAACAGAAGGCTCCGCAGGTAAGGAACTATACTGAGTTTTCTGTACTAGCTCACTCCAGAATCCATTATATTATTATTAGACAGTGGTAAATGTTCAGGTCATCATCTTGGGAAAAGTACATAGCCTACCAGTCAGATAAAAATGTCAAAAGAGTTTTTCTGAGCATTAAAAAACTAAAAAGTCACAATGAAAATACAAGCTTTCCTCTGTTTTTGCATTAAAAGAACAATAACAAAGTAATATTTTGTGCACTTAATAACTAGCCTGGAGACTTTCTAACCATATTTTATCATAGTTTTTCATTATATACCATTGGATTTTCTATTAGAAAGCACAACCAAGCTAAAAATTTTAATCATTAAAGAACTTAATAAACTAATATTAGATGCCAAAATTGTGTATGAAAAATAAAACTAAATCCATATTGCATGTCAAGACAGTTGAAGTGGATTAAACAACGTTCAAGGCTCACTTTGAGTACAACCACACTTCTCTACAGCCACTGTTTAAAATTCCTGGTAAGCATTTCTGATACTGAAGTGTGTCAGAAAAGAGTTTCAATGGCATACAAATAATCAGTTGATTATTATAGTCTAATTTAGAATAGTGTTTCTTAAATCATTTGGTAATTTCTTACTCGATGTTGAACTTTATTGCATTCTACAATGACACCTACTGGCCATTCAAAATCAGCCATTAGTTTCTAAGACAGCTTAGCAGGATGGTTACATAATAACACACACACACACACACACACACACACACACTCACACACACAGGCACACATACTACCACATAAAAGCATAGATTTACTCATAGGTATTCATACTACAAAACTGCATTTAAAATATTTTTGGAAGTATTCTTTGTGACTGAGACAGTATTATTCTTGGGAAAACATAAAAAATGAAGCGCCAAATAAGAATTTGTAGCTGAAGCAGTGATAAATAGCTCAGTATTCTAAATATTTCTGAACAACTAACGTAACTCTATCAAATGTTATTTAGAGGGGAAAACCACAAATTTCTTAGTTAGGTTCTGGAATAAGCTAATATAAATTGTTAGTAAGGGGGGGGGGGGAGAAATCACTCCGAGAAAGCTTTCCAACAAGCAGTATTAAAACAAGTGCAGGAAAATTATACACTTGCTAATACTACCATTAGTATTTATCTTCTAAGCTAAAGGCAACATTTCAAGCAGCCTACATTTTAGCAATTATATACTTCTTTTAAAATTGTGTTGGCTATAAAATCAATTTTTTTAATGTAGCTTGTCCTTCCACAACACATAATGAAAGCCTATTTTTACATTATATGATGGGTTCTAAAAACTTAGAAGAAACATAGAATTATGCCTGCAAATAAATTTTACCTCCGGTGGAAAGGCCCAACGAGCATACTTTTTAAATCTAAGAAATACATAACCACAACTAGCTTCTCAGACTTGCAAGCAAATTACTTTTAAAAAATGACATTTCCCCAGATCAGACCACCTCCCTATTTTCCACAGCCCTTAACATTCACAATATCTAGTGGGGGAAAATATCTCCCAACTAATTTTCCAATCACTTTCCAACGTGCACTTACCTCCTCTTAAAAGATTCCTTAGGCTCTCCACTCACCTGAAGGTTAAAAAAAAGTATCAGCTTTGACCTTCAAAACAAATTCATGAAGCACAAAACATGAATCTGGTCACATTCATCTCAAACTAGCACATCTCTCAAGTCCATATTTGGGATAAACTCTTCGTGACTCCTCTATCCTTCTAGCTTCTTCGCCGGCAGAGCCTGCGGGGGTAGAAGGCACTCAAGCCAACGAAAAAATATATGGACCTCCTCTTCCAGGAGGGTCAACCTAGTTGTTTGTATAAATAACAGGCAAGGATTACATAATGTACAGCTATAAAGAGTTTCAAGGATCTGATGGCCAGTAAATCTCTTTCTTCTCGGTTCCCCGCTCCCACCGGGAGAAACGGCCCTACGAAGCATGCCCTAGCATTTCTTTCAGGGCCAGCAATGCCGCGTCCTTTTCTCTCCCGGAGCTCAGTGCAAGGAATTCCTCCAGCCCTCACAACACCGTCTAGTTCCCGCCTCTCGCCGTTCTCGGCTCGCGCCACCGCAGGCCCTCACGCCCTAGGCCCCCCCG